>SJYC01028422.1:0-28749 GCA_006408675.1 Madoqua kirkii | reverse complement strand
TGGGATTGTAAATTGCGTAGTCGATATGGAAAACAGTATGGCTATTCCTCAAAAAAATAAAGCTGGAACTGCCATGTGATTCAGTAATGTAACTTGCAGGTATTTGCCAAAATTTAAAAAAAAATCATTAATTGGAAAAAATATATGCACCTCAGTGCTCACAGAAGCATTATTGATGATAGCTAAGATGCAGAAGCAACATAACAGTCCACCAACAGATGAATGGATAGTATATATACACAATGAAATATTACTCAGCCATTAAAAAAAAAAAAAACTGAAATGCTGTCATCTGCAACAACATGCAAGGACCTAGAAGGTAATTTTTTTTTTTTTTCCCTATCTCATGATTGTCATACAGCTTATCTGGACCACCACTCCTCCCCCCTCACCACCATTTTGGTTGCATTTAATGTGTTAATATCTTTCTAAACTCTGGCACTCAGCATTGAGCTCAGTATTGCAAATGCAGTCTGGTCAGTGTTTACTGCAGGAGGATTATAATTATAGCCTAAACTTTAATTCAGATTTTATAATTGCAACCAACTCAGGGCCAGTGTGCTACCCAACTCTAAGGCATCAGAATATAAACTGTAATTATATAATCCTTAACATCAACCTGGCCTCTGAGTTTCAGTCAAGAAACATCTCCAGTAACTATATTTACTTTCCTCTGAATCAGATGATCAGAGGGTGTTCTTGAAGACCGGAGGGTATTACGCTTAGTGAAGTAAGTCAGACATTGAAGGACAAATACTATATGATTTCACTTATACGTGGAACCTTAAAAAATAAAACAAACAATAAAGCAAAACAGAAACAGACTCACAGATACAGAGAACAAAGTACTGGTTACCAATGGGAAGAAGGTAGGAGGAGGGGCAAGGTAGTGGAAGGAGATTAAGAGGTACAAACTACTAGGTATAAAATAAATAAGGTATAAAGATGTAATGTACAGCACAGGGAATATAGCCATTATTCTGTGATAATCTTAAATGGAGTATAATCTATAGAAATATTGAATCACTATACTGTATATCTGAAACTTATTATAAATCAACTATACTTCAACAAAACATTTAAAAATAAATAAAAATAAAAATACATATTTACTTTGAATCAGTAATTGTACTGCTGAGTAGCTCCTCAAGGAAATTATTCTAAAGGGGAAAAAAGATATATGCAAAGAATTCTTTACAAAACTAAAAATTAAAATGAGCTTATATGACCAGCTTTAAGACTCAACTTCTGCTCATGAGATATTTTTATTAACATGAGCCTGGTGTGCTACAGTCCATGGTCACAAAGAATCAGACATGATTTGGCAACTGAACAACAAATAACTAATATAACATGGTAAAGCAGCATGATGTAATGGCCCTTGCAGAGAAGATTCTCCTTCTCCACTTATAAGCCATATTGCATTGTGATATGATACTTTAACTCTCTAGAGCCAAGTGTAACATTAAAATGGAAGATAAAAAGTATTCTTTTCATGCTTGCTGTGATAGTAATTATGTATGTACATATGTATATATGTGTATACCTTTTCATCAGGCTATCTATACCAACTAGCTCCACGATTGATACATATGTTCAATAAATGACAGGGTACATTTGTCTATCTGTATATCTACCTGTCTGTGTGTATGCAGGTACTATTTATTCTACCCCTGTATGTGGACAAAGTAGGAAAAAAATTAGGCAGTGCGATGTCACTATTTAAGGTGTAGGTTTCCCTGGTGGCTCAGAGGTTAAAGCGTCTGCCTCCAATGCGGAAGACCCGGGTTCGATTAAGGTAATAAACTGAAATACTGGGGATTGCCTGGTAGCTCAGATGGTAAAGAGTATGTCTGCAATGGGGCATATTCTGGGTCGATCCTGGGTTGGGAAGATCCCCTGGAGAAGGAAATGGCAACCTACTCCAGTATTCTTGTCTGGAAAATCCCATGGACAGAGGAACCTGGCAGACTACAGTCCCTAGGGTCACAAAGAGTTGGACACGACTGAGCAACTAACACTTTCACTTTTCACCAAAATATTAACAGTAGTTACCTTTGAATGGTGGGATTCTATTTATATTTTTCTGTGCTTTCTAATTTTTCTAAGGGAGCAGCTAGTAAGCTTATAATCACCTGACACCAACTATATAAAAAGGTAAAAACATGACAAAGAAAAGAGGAAAAAAAAAAAACTGTGAGTACAACACAATAAATAAAAGTTTCCACTCAGCAGAATTAGATTTCTCATCTAGATGAAAATATACTATCTTTCATTCATCAAGAGAGGACATCATCTTTATTAATTACCAAATCATGACTTGTCTTTGCATATTATGATTTTTGTTTTAGTTCAATTACATGATTGTAGCCAGGTGGTGCATAGTATGACCATTACACTTCATCCAAACTAGTAAATTCTGCAAAGTTCTTCTTTGTAATCAAAGCTTAGTCTGGGAATAACATTTCAGTATTATTGTAGCTGATGCTAATCCAATTCATGTGTCTATGCTGTGAGTTTCAAAATAAGTACCAACTGCTAGGCATATTGAAAAGAAAAGGAAAGTTTCAGATCTTTATGACCCAGCTGGGCCAGTAATAACAGTCTCACCAGGAAGTGTGCCTACTAAAGTAAGCAAAACCACTAAACTCTACCAAAAAAGCAATGGGAATATCTGAAGCAGAATTCAGCTTTCAAACCTAGTAATTACACTATTGATTTTTAAAGTGATTGTTAAGCTTCTCTCAGAAACTGATCCTGGCATCTCCCTCCCTGCTTTATCTTTAAGAGCACCAGAAGCACTATAATCCCTTTCCCAAATTAATAGCCAAAACTCTACACAGAAAATTTATAAAGAGAATTCAAATGTGAAATTTCAACTCTTCCCTTTAAAATTGAAGAAATTAAGATTGATTTTTTAAATTAAAAGTTTTCACAGATTTTTCTTATTCATTCACACAACTGGCTTATGAATTCCAAAGACACTGCTGAGTCTCTGAACAACAGTTCTTAAAACATTCAGTGGAAAAAAAAATGCAAGCCTCAGAAATATAGAAAGGTTTTAAGCATAAACAGGTAAAAGGAATTATTTACTCCTTGGTGTAAAATAAAACAGTTGTAATTAACAAAACCAAAGCTGTGATTGTGGTATTTTAAAATTGATACACGGTGAAATCCAATATCACTATCCATTTTATCATCTGATGTCAGGAAAAAAGAAAACAACTCATTTCTGTCAATGGACTTCTCCATCTGAATATACATATACTGTTTTGACAGTCTGAAATTATATGCTTAACCAAGTTGCCCAGTACTTTCACCTGAACCTGCTCTATCTTTCATACTTTTGATCTGTTGTAGACATCTGCCAAGTCTCCCAAGGCAGAAGCACTTTTTTTGGTTAACATTTCACATTTAATTATTCCCTGAAATCTGCTTTAAGGCTTCCCTGATGGCTGAGATGGTAAAGAATCCACCTGCAATGCAGGAGACTTGGATTTGGTCCCTGAGTTGGGAAGATCCCCTGGAGAAGGGAATGTCTACCCACTCCAGTATTCTTGCCTGGAGAATTCCATGGACAGAGGAGCCTGGCAGGCAACAGTCCATGGGACTGAGAGCTGGATATGACTGAGCAACTAACACACACACACTCCCCAAATCAGATTTAAATTTAGATTCAAACTCTAGTGAACAACCCCTAGGACTGTTGCCTTAGTCTCCTATCCGTTTCCCTGTTTGAGTTCATCCCATTGGAATCGATCTTCTATTCCCTTCCTTCAAAAGCAAATATTTACAAACTGTAGTGGCAGCTGTCTTCTGATGGTTTCTTATTGCCCAGAGGATAAATCATATACCTTTAGTTTGAGATTATTATGATATTTCTTTACTATCTGCCCTCATCTCTTCCTAACAGTATATTCCAGGCAACCACCTGTCTAGTTCACTGTTCAGTTCCTTGACACATAAATCCTCTTCTCTTGGTATATTCCACTTTTTTTCTGTACAATAACATTTTCAAATTCCTCATATTTGTGTCTGCTCTTTCTTTTACAGAAGCTATATTTACCCTCCCTTCTTTCTTGTAAAATCCCTATTCAAACTTTAGACGATTCACATATTCCTTTCTCCTATAAGTCCTTTTGGATGCTACAGGCATAACACATTTGTCCAGATTTAGTTCCCCCTCCCTCCTGCCATTTTTATTTTTCCCATACTGAAAAGGCAATTTCTCATGGTTTTAATGCACTTGTATTGATCAGGAATTACTCCAAGGCAGACAAAGACTTTTCATATTGTTCATGGGGTTCTCAAGGCAAGAATGCTGAAGTGGTTTGCCGTTTCCTTCTCCAGTGGACCACATTTTGTCAGAACTCTCCACCATGACCCGTTCATTTTGAGTGGTACTATATGACATGGCTGATAGTTTCACTGAGTTAGAGGAGGCTGTGGTCCATGTAATTAGACTGCTTAGTTTTCTGTGATGTGGTTTTCAGTCTGTCTGCCCTCTGATGGATAAGGGTAAGAGGCTTATGGAAGCTTCCTGATGGGAGAGACTGACAGGCGGAAACTGGGTCTTGTTCTGTGGGTGGAGCCATGGTTAGTAAATCTTTAATCCAATTTTCTATTGATGGTGGAGCTGTATTCCCTCCCTGCTATTTACCTGGGGCCAAACTATGACTGTCTGAGGAGGCCTTACAAATAACTGTGAAAGAAGGGAGTTCAGTGCTCAGTTGTGTCTGACTCTTTGCGATCCCATGAATCGCAGCATGCCAGGCCTCCCTGGCCATCACCAAATCGCAGAGTTTACTCAGACTCACGTCCATCAAGTTCGCGATGCCATTCAGCCATCTCATCCTCGATCGTCCCCTTCTCCTCCTGCCCCCAATCCCTCCCAGCATCAAAGTCTTTTCCAATGAGTCAACTCTTCGCATGAGGTGGCCAAACTACTAAAGTTTCAGCTTTAGCATCATTCCTTCCAAAGAAATCCCAGGGTTGATTTCCTTCAGAATGGACTGGTTGGATCTCCTTGCAGTCCAAGGGACTCTTGAGAGTCTTCTCCAACACCACAGTTCAAAAGCATCAGTTCGTCAGCCCTCAGCCTCTTCACAGTCCAACTCTCACATCCATACATAACCACAGGAAAAACCATAGCCTTGACTAGACAGACCTGAGTTGGCAAGATAATGTCTTTGCTTTTGAATATACTATCTAGGTTGCTCATAACTTTCCTTCCAAGGAGTAAGTGTCTTTTAATTTCATGGCTGAAGTCACCATCTGCAGTGATTTTGGAGCCCCCCAAAATAAAGTCTGACACTGTCTCCACTGTTTCCCCATCTATTTGCCATGAAGTGATGGGACGAGATGCCATGATCTTCGTTTTCTGAATGTTGAGCTTTAAGCAAAGCAAAAAGCAAAGGAGAAAAGGAAAGATATTCCCATTTGAATGCAGAATTCCAAAGAATAGCAAGGAGAGATAAGATAGCCTTCCCCAGCAATCAATGCAAAGAAATAGAGGAAAACAACAGAATGAGAAAGACTAGAGATCTCTGGAGAAGGAAATGGCAACCCACTTTAGTGTTCTTGCCTGGGAAATCTCAGGGATGAGGAAGCATGGTGGGCTGCCGTCTATGGGGTCACATAGAGTTGGACACAACTGAAGTGACTTAGCAGTTAGCAGAGAGCTCTTCAAGAAAATTAGAGATACCAAGGGAACATTTCATGCAAAGATGGTCTTGATAAAGGACAGAAATGGTATGGACCTAGCAGAAGCAGAAGATATTAAGAAGAGGTGGCTAGAATACACAGAAGAATTCTACAAAAAAGATCTTCAAGAACAAGATAAGCATGATGGTGTGATCACTCACCTAGAGCCAGACATCCTGGAATGTGAAGTCAAGTGGGCCTCAGAAAGCATCACTACGAACAAAGCTAGTGGAGGTGATAGAATCCAGTTGAGCTACTTCACATCCTGAAAGATGATGTTATGAAAGTGCTGCACTCAATATGCAGCAGTGGCCAAAGAATTGGAAAATGTCAGTTTTCATTCCAATCCCTAAGAAAGGCAATGCCAAAGAATGCTCAAACTACTGCATAATTGCACTCATCTCACATGCTAGTAAAGTAATGCTCAAAATTCTCCAAGCCAGGCTTCAGCAACATGTGAACTGTGAACTTCCTGATGTTCAAGCTGGTTTTAAAAAAGGCAGAGGAACCAGAGATCAAATTGCCAACATCCGCTAGATCATGGAAAAAGCAAGAGAGTTCCAGAAAAACATCTATTTCTGCTTTATTGACTATGCTAAAGCCTTTGACTGTGTGGATCACAATAAACTGTGGAAAATTCTGGAAGAGATGTGAACTCCAGACCACCTGACCTGCCTCTGGAGAAACCTATATGTGTGTCAGGAAGCAACAGTTAGAACTGGACATGGAACAACAGACTGGTTCCAAATAGGAAAAGGAGTACATCAAGGCTGTATTTTGTCACCCTGCTTACTTAACTTATATGCAGAGTATGTCATGAGAAATGCTGGACTGGAAGAAGCACAAGCTGGAATCAAGATTGCCAGGAGAGATATCAATAACCTCAGATATGCAGATGACACCACCCTTATGGCAGAAAGTGAAGAGGAACTAAAAAATCTCTTAATGAAAGTGAAAGAGGAGAGCGAAAAAGTTGGCTTAAAGCTCAACATTCAGAAAACGAAGATCATGGCATCTGGTCCCATCACTTCATGGGAAATAGATTTGGAAACAATGGAAACAGTGTCAGACTTTATTTTGGGGGGTTCCAAAATCACTGCAGATGGTGACTGCAGTCATGAAATTAAAAGATACTCCTTGGAAAGAAAGTTATGATCAACCTAGATAGTATATTCAAAAGCAGAGATATTACTTTGCAAGAAGGGTCCATCTAGTCAAGGCTATGATTTTTCCAGTGGTCATGTATGGATGTGAGAGTTAGACTGTGAAGAAAGCTGAGCACTGAAGAATTGATGCTTTTGAACTGTGGTATTAGAGAAGACTCTTGAGAGTCCCTTGCACTGCAAGGAAATCCAACCAGTCCATCCTAAAGGAGACAAGTCTTGGGTGTTCATTGGAAGGACTGATGTTGAGTCTGAAACTCCAATACTTGGCCACCTCATGCTAAGAGTTGACTCATTGGAAAAGACCCTGATGCTGGAAGGGATTGGGGGCAGGAGGAGAAGGCGATGACAGAGGATGAGGTGGCTGGATGGCATCACCGACTCGATGCCCAAGACTTTGTGTGAACTCTGGGAGGCCTGGTGTGCTGTGATTCATTGGGTCACCAAGAGCTGGACATGACTGAGTTATTGAACTGAACTGAACTGAACTGAAACTATGACAGAGATAGTGAAGATAATGGTGACGTCTTTTAAAGATTCCATGCATGAAATTAAGACACTCCTTGGCAGGAAAGTAATAACCAACCTAGACAGCATATTAAAAATCAGAGATATTACTTTGCCAACAGAGGTCCGTCTAGTCAAGGCTATGGTTTTTCCAGTGGTCATGTATGGATGCTAGAGTTGGACTCTAAAGAAATCTGAGCACTGAACAATGGATGCTTTTGAACCGTGGTGTTGGAGAAGACTCTTGAGATGCCCTTGGACTTCAAGGAGATCCAACCTGTCCATCCTAAAGGAGATCAGTCCTGAGTGTTCATTGGAAGGACTGATGTTGAAGCTGAAACTCCAGTACTTTGGCCACCTGATGTAAGAAGCTGACTCATTTGAAAAGACCCTGATGCTGGGAAAGATTGAAGGCAGGAGGAGAAGGCGACAACAGAGGATGAGATGGTTGGATGGCATCATCAACTCAATGGACATGAGTTTGTGTAAACTCCGGGAGCTGGTGATGGACAAGGAGGGGTAGTCCTTGGAGTTGCAAAGAGTTGGACACGACCGAGTGACTGAAGTGCACTGAACTGAACTGAGACAAAGACTTTGCTATTTATGGTTCTGGACCTTGGAATAGGATTTAGCTTGTAATCTGTACTGGTTATTGATTTATTTATTGTTTTTCAGTTCTAAATTTGCCCTTTTTAACTTTTCTATTAAAAAATGGATTGGGCCATTAAATATTTTTCTTTGCCAACTAGTACTGAAACTTTGCCACTGGGGAGATACTGCAAGAAGAAAGCGATTGCTTCCTAGCTCCAGTCAGATTGCTCCATTTTTGTACCCCCTTCTCCAGGGTATGGCTATTACAGTACTTGGAGTTCAGCAATTCCAGGCAGCCAGCAGCTTCCCCAGCACCTCCCGTCAGATAGTTCCCCTGTTATGAGCAGCTTTCTCTGGAGCGCCTCTGGCATAAGTGCCACTTCTGTGACATCAGAGCCCTTCACTGCCATCTAGCCAGCATGGCTGTGTCCTTCCTAGTGAGGGTGATTTCCCCTGAGGGACACTTGGGAATATCTTGGGACACTTTCTGTTGTCACACTGGGGTTTTCGGGGAATATTAACTTGCATTTAGTGAGTAGAGGTCAAGATGCCACTAAACACTCTCCAGTGCACAGGCCAGCCCTCCACCAAAACCAGCTCTCTGATTCAAAATGCCAATATTGTCCAATTCCATAAACAACTCTCCATAACAAGGTCTAGTTCTTAGTCTCAGCAGAGCAAGGTAGAGGGTGGAAAGAAGGATGGAGAAGAAGAATGTTTTTCTTGAATCGTCTCTTAATGACCTGAGGTCTGTGACAATTCCTTGTACTTTCTGTATCCTGAATTTCTGCTATGACATTTTGACTAACTTGATCAATATCTAAAACATTTTAAATAAGAATTTTTAAACAAAAAAAGTGCTAAATTTTAACTAATGACCTACCAACATACTAATGACATTGAACTTCTTTTACTTTGAATAGAGTCAAATTTACCAAAGAATACTGATAGAAGCTCAGTGTGTTTGGGACTCAATAAATTAGAGCTGGAAATTACCTATACAATAGGAATAAAAATAAGTAGCGTCATATTTATACATTTGCCTCGAAACTCCTTAAATGTAGACCAGGCCTTCTCAGTGAGTTCTCTAGACAGTAAAGTCCTTGGAGTTGCAAAGAGTTGGACACGACCGAGTGACTGAAGTGCACTGAACTGAACTGAGACAAAGACTTTGCTATTTATGGTTCTGGACCTTGGAATAGGATTTAGCTTGTAATCTGTACTGGTTATTGATTTATTTATTGTTTTTCAGTTCTAAATTTGCCCTTTTTAACTTTTCTATTAAAAAATGGATTGGGCCATTAAATATTTTTCTTTGCCAACTAGTACTGAAACTTTGCCACTGGGGAGATACTGCAAGAAGAAAGCGATTGCTTCCTAGCTCCAGTCAGATTGCTCCATTTTTGTACCCCCTTCTCCAGGGTATGGCTATTACAGTACTTGGAGTTCAGCAATTCCAGGCAGCCAGCAGCTTCCCCAGCACCTCCCGTCAGATAGTTCCCCTGTTATGAGCAGCTTTCTCTGGAGCGCCTCTGGCATAAGTGCCACTTCTGTGACATCAGAGCCCTTCACTGCCATCTAGCCAGCATGGCTGTGTCCTTCCTAGTGAGGGTGATTTCCCCTGAGGGACACTTGGGAATATCTTGGGACACTTTCTGTTGTCACACTGGGGTTTTCGGGGAATATTAACTTGCATTTAGTGAGTAGAGGTCAAGATGCACTAAACACTCTCCAGTGCACAGGCCAGCCCTCCACCAAAACCAGCTCTCTGATTCAAAATGCCAATATTGTCCAATTCCATAAACAACTCTCCATAACAAGGTCTAGTTCTTAGTCTCAGCAGAGCAAGGTAGAGGGTGGAAAGAAGGATGGAGAAGAAGAATGTTTTTCTTGAATCGTCTCTTAATGACCTGAGGTCTGTGACAATTCCTTGTACTTTCTGTATCCTGAATTTCTGCTATGACATTTTGACTAACTTGATCAATATCTAAAACATTTTAAATAAGAATTTTTAAACAAAAAAAGTGCTAAATTTTAACTAATGACCTACCAACATACTAATGACATTGAACTTCTTTTACTTTGAATAGAGTCAAATTTACCAAAGAATACTGATAGAAGCTCAGTGTGTTTGGGACTCAATAAATTAGAGCTGGAAATTACCTATACAATAGGAATAAAAATAAGTAGCGTCATATTTATACATTTGCCTCGAAACTCCTTAAATGTAGACCAGGCCTTCTCAGTGAGTTCTCTAGACAGTAATGCTATATATAATTTCTATAACTACTTGCAAGAGGAGGAGGGTGTACAATTTTAAAGCACTACAACGCACATATGTGATGAAGAGCAGTCCCATTCACCTCTTTCCATGAGTTTAAACCATTAGTACTACCTCCGGATATGACCCTTTTCCAGTAGCTATGTGCTTATTTTGTAGTTAGATCAGGCTTGCTCCGGGCATGCTATAATTCAACTTCCATTATTAAAATGAACCAGGGTAATGACTCTCTTTCAAGCTTCTGGATTTTATCTCTCCTGCTTAATATTTTTTGTAAAGCACACCAATCAATAATAGCTCCATAAAAAAAGACAAGCCCAAATGATCACAACTGAATGATCACATTCTATCAAAAATACATTTGTCTTCTCGTGTTCATCCTGCAATTATCCTCACATCACCCTGGATTTCATTCTAGAAAATGAACCAAAGTAAAATCCACTTAGACTGTGGGACAGGCGAGGCTCTGAAAAATTTTAAATTCATCACCCTATCAGTTAAGTAGTGTGACTACATGCTGTATGGTATCTGGAGTTCCCACAGTCTTACCATGTGGACAGAGACTGGTAGATGTATAAATATAACAGATACATACAAGGAAACAGATGACATAGGTGGGGCACATACCACTGGATGCATGCGCCTTCATGAGACTGGCCTGGTGATAATGGTAGGGTAAGAACCGTGCTGGAAAGATTCTATTGTCGTCAAATCTTTCCATACGGTTCTCTCCCTCTCCCTCCATGACACCTGAAATTCTAAAACTTTTTGGATTTTTGTGATTTTTCAGTCTTCAGAGGTAAGTCACTAAAATGTAAGTAACCCATAGACCATCATCATCTTCATCTCTATGTAGCTACTCCTCAAATTAATACAAAGCCTGAAGTGAAGTCCTTGAGACTGCAAAAGTGAAATTATGAAGAATAGGGACCAGGGACTTTCCAGCAGTCCAGTGATTTGGCTCTTCCACTGTAGCGGGACACAAGTTCAGTTCCTGGTGGAGGAACTAAGATCCTGCATGTCATGTGGTATAACCAAAAAGATAAAGAAGAAAGCATGTGTGTGTGGCAGGGGTGGGGCGTGTAATGGGAAATAGTATTGCCTGTAGAAGAGTAATGTGATGAGGGAACTAGAGGTAAAGGGTGTCAGAGAGAGGAAAGGAAGCTGGCAGATGGCATTCGGAAGACCAACAGCAGAACGCACTTCAAACCAGTATTCTTTGCTTTTGCTTCATTTAAAAGATAGGTTGAGCAGAGCCTTGGAGGAAGATCAGAACAGGACCACTGGAGGCAGCAATCAATTTTTTTTATGTTGGTTAAGTAAGTTAGGGGTTAGCAAACTACAGCTCACAGGTCAGATTCAGCCCATTGACTGTTTCTTGTATGGCCATTAGCTGAGAATAATTTGTACAGTTTTAAGTGGCAGGAACAAGAAAGTTTCAAAAGATGAATAATACTTCTTGACCTCTAAAAACAATCTGAATTCAAATTCCATCATTCATACACCTTTATTGAAACAAAGACATAAGCTTATCCTATCCTTGGTTTAAGTCATGGAGCTAAGGCTTCATATTTACTTACCCCACTCGGAATAAACCTCCTGCACTTAACTAACCCATCATTTTTGTGGGGAAGTTCTGTGATCCTCTGTTCCTCCTTGAGCACAAGCCTTAGTGAGTCTCACCCTTCACCAAGTTGCTTGTCAGAAACATCAATAGCACCCTTCCTGAGAGAAGTTGAATAACTACTGATTTGTCATCTTTTTGCATCTCTTCTGACACCCTAAGTCCTGATATGGAAGGCTTCCTTGACTCCTGCCTGACTGATCCATTGTTTATTCTACAGAGGCCAGAGCATGGATTCAGTATTTTTTGTTTATTTTGCCTTCAACTTGGAGTTGACATTGCATAGCAATAGCAAACAGGGAATGGAGGAAGGCACCGACCCTCCACAAGCAAGAGTAGATCTGGGTAGAGGCTAGGATCAGAAGCACTCTCATCGGAGACTGATGCAGATGTGGCTAAAGAGGCTACCTGTGGAGGACAGGGTGAATCAACAGAGAGGAGGTTTTGCTACTAGCACCGATAAAGGAATAAAAATCAAAATTTTAATATAATTGAGTTTGCCCTATATACTCAGTTTTCAGACCTATACTGAACTTGTGTCTTGCTCACCTCAGTAGCCCAAGTAACTGATACAGAAACAGGCATTCATCTTTATCTTTTGTAATGAATAAACGTAAAATTTCCTAGTCTGGCTCTAATCTCAGTTTTAATACCTAGCTCCAATTTGGGTGTTGAGAAATAGTCTTCAGCCTACCAATTCCAGTGACTTTTTCTCTGTGTCAAATCTTTCTTGGTAACCTATTTGCTACTATATTTTGTGTAGGTCTTGGGACAAGTCTTATGATACAGGAATTGATGGATCAGGATGGATACTGGTCCTGTTGCTGCTGCTGCTAAGTCACTTCAGTCGTATCCGACTCTATGCAACCCCATAGACAGCAGCCCAACAGGCTCCTCTGTCCTTGGGATTCTCCAAGCAAGGATACTAGAGTGGGTTGCCATTTCCTTCTCCAATGCATACATGCATGCTAAGTCACTTCAGTTGTGTCTGATTCTGTTTGACCTTATGGACAGCAGCCCACCAGTCTCCTCCATCCACAGGATTCTCTAGGCAAGAATCCTAGAGTGGGGTACCATTTCCATCTCCATGGATACTGGTCCTGGTATATGCCAAATACCCTTGTCTAGCTGTTGGATCAAGGATAGGTCTGGAGATTCCTGGCTGGGTGAAGCAGAGGACCAGGGAGCAAAGGGGTGGGAGAAACACAAAGGGAGCCCATACCATTGCTGTTTACCAACTAGTATGAAAACGTTTCAACTCTCATAACCAACTGGCTGCATCTTGGAGTTATACAGTAAATGAGGGATAGAGTTGAGATTCTAAGATTTGAATTTTCTGGGGGGAAAAATGTGACTCTTTGTTAAAAACAGTAATAAAATTACTAGTAAATATTCAGTGATCTCAATATATCAAAAAATGGCATCTTACTTAAACTCCTAACTTGACTAATAACTCACCAAACCAATGAAAAGTGGATTGCATAACGGACTATGGGACACAAAGATATACTTACATTCACATTTATTTCTCTTCATGGATTCTAAAATAATATATTCTAAATATACTCAGTTGTATTTTATGTATTCAAGACTATTATTAATGGCAATAGATAGTTCTGTTAGATTCAAATTTCTTTGTGTCAATTTTCATGAATTTTAGAATCACTGCAGATAATTGCAAAAATAATGTAAGAAACCAGTCTTCAGAGAATGCTTCTTGAGAACAAGATGTATCTGTTCATCACTTTCTAGTTTGTCCATGAACTTTTTTTTTTTAATTTCCAACATGCATGATTAGTTACAATGACGTTCTTTTGCTCTCCCTCTGGAATAATAAAGCGTAACCACTGCTTACATAACATGGCACCTCAGTTGTAAATTTGTAAGAGAAGCTCCATGTGTCGACAGTTCTAACGCTTGCCATCTGCTTGCATGGGTGAAGCCCTGGTGCTCGCTTAATTGGCCATAAATTAGGTACTAGCAGCAGGATTATGACAAGATTCTTCAGTTTAATCTCTTTTTTAAGTTGGGATTCAACATTTGGTGGGAATCCCAACTCCTCTGATAAGAGCATAGAAATGCACCTCTTGAGCCCTAGACTCAAGCCATCTTCTCTCTATTTATATTTTAAGCTAGACCTCCCTCTAGGTATGTTCTCTGTATACACTTCTGAAGATAAACTTATGCTGAGTAGAAATAAAAAACTACTAAATCCAGGAGATTCCAGTACCTTCTCTAAGAAGAGGAGGGGACACATTGATTGAGCACTCACTACATATCTTGTGCTGTGTGTGGACCTTGACATATATTAAATTGTTTGCTCTTTGAAACAATTTTATAATTTAGGCATTTCCCATTTTTCAGATAGGAAAACTGAGACTTAAAATAAGATTAAATTAAAATAAATTGCCCATATTGTCATAACATGGTGTAGTAAAGATTCAAGTGTCGAGCTTTGGACTCTATTTGACCAAGTCCATACACTCTTCATTGCACACTATATACGAGTAGGTTTGAAAAAGACAATGGATGCGGGCAAAAGTATGTATGTGATGCTGCTTGATGCTCCTTCATCTCCTGGGATCTCAGTCAATAGAACTGGAGAACCTACATTAGATAACTCTCCGGGTCCCAATAGTTTGTTTCCATGATTTGATTAATCTGGGCTTGAATATTAACCACAAAGCCTTAACAAGTTATTCAAATGTTATGGACTTCAGTTTCCTTTTCTGTTAAACATCCCATCTTCCAGGTAGAATCATTACAAAGGAAAGTAGATATATAAACTGATACAAATACCCATCCATCCTCAATCAGCAGGCAAACCCTCAGCCTCACTGTCATTCTTCCCTCATCAGATTCCCTTGTGCTTTAAGGCCATTCAAGTTACCATAACTTTCCTTATTTACATCTCTACAAATTTTCTACCTATTCTCGTTTTCACTATCTTCAGAAATTAAAAAAAAAACACACACACACACACCATGTTTTCCAATTTCTCTTTCCCTGTTTGCTCACAATTTCCTCCCCTGTGGATACATTTCTATCAAGTGTCACCCCACCTCCGCCCTGCCTCGTTCTTTGTTAACTTGGCCACCGTGGCATGTGAGATCTTAGTTCCGCAATCAAGGAAACACAACGCCTTAACCACTGGACCACCTGGGAAGCCCATCTTCCTCAAGGTTTGTGTAGAACCATCACAAGGAAACTCTCCATGGCCTCACTAGTGTCTCATGTGGCCTCTCTTCTCTCTTTTTTATTTTCTTTGTTCAGCCTAGTTTCTTGAAAGAAAAAAAAAATCCTTTCGTCTCAGTGCTCTTACTTCCTCAGTACCGACTCCCTCTCTGAAATCTGGATCCCACTCCCACCATTTCATTACATATTTTTCTCCCAGGTTGCTAAATTTGTTGCCCTTTTCCCTCTATGTGTATGCCTCTCAGTCTCTCACTTGCATTTATTTCTGCTGATTATCTTTTTTCTCTTGAAATCTTCTCTTGGTATCTGAGGTTTCCTACACTGTTCTGATTGCTAACATTGCAGTTTTATCACTGGTTTTCTTCCTCTGCCTCACTTTTACATGTAAGAATTTTCCCGAATTCTAAACTTGGTCTTTTAATCTTTTCTATTCTTTCATGCAATTCCATCCAGTTTTATGGCTTCAGTTGTTAACTCTATGTAAGCAATTTTTAGGGTAATTTTAAGTTAACTCTAACAAGCATTCTTGGCCCACATTTTCTACCTCCTGTAAGGCACCTGTTCCTGAGTATCAAACTTGTATGTCAAATTCATGATATTTTTATTGAATAACTCTTATGCCTCCCAATTTAATTCTTTTTATACACTCCTTCTAGATCTTCTAAATTTCTTTCTTACCCTTCACATTCAGCCCTCTGGGTTTATGTCTTTATTCTTACACATGCCTCCTATTTATGATCTCATGATGACCACTTGGATTTACAGACTGCTAACCAGATATTCCAGTGTTCTTGCCTGGAGAATCCCAGGGATGGGGGAGCCTGGTGGGCTGCCGTCTATGGGGTCACACAGAGTTGACACAACTGAAGCGACTTAGCAGCAGCAGCAGAAACAGCAGATATTCTGTCTAATTCATCTCATATAGCCTTCTCTGTGTCCTAGTGATTGACACTATTTTGCTACATAGAATTGTCAGAGTTACCCTTATCCACCATTTGGTGATCTTGTTGAACCAGCCCCAATATGTTTGTGAACTTATTTGTCACACTTTGTCCTCCAACTACCTTAATACAGCCTTACTTTAGTCAGCTGAAATGGCCTACAGCTCTACTCTGAGTACTGCTGATGCTATTCACTCTATTTCTCTTGCTGCTCCTATACTTACAGATTTACCTAATGAAACCATTTATTTCATGAAGACTTCTCTGATTCTCCCCAGAAGTTGTCGACTCCCACAAATGTAAGCTCTGGACCCTTCTTACATTCTGCTTTGCATGATGGTTATTTGTATAAATGCCATAGTTCCTCCACTAGAAGTTACCCCCCAAACCAGAATCTGTGCTGCTCCTTTAATTCTTCTTATAGCACCTAACAAAGCCTTTTATGTGATAAATCCTCAAAAAGACATTAATAAAATGAAAGAAAGAATGAATGGGTAGTTGTTTTTTCTGGGAACCAGAGGAATAGTATCTATTTCAGAAATATTCATGGATATAGACATCATCTCGGAGAAGGCAATGGCACCCCACTCCAATACCCTTACCTGGAAAATCCCATGGATGGAGGAGCATGGTAGGCTGCAGTTCATGGGGTTGCTAAGAGTCAGACACAACTGAGTGACTTCACTTTCACTTTCATGCATTGGAGAAGGAAATGGCAACCCACTCCAGTGTTCCTGCCTGGAGAATCCCAGGGGTGGGGAAGCCTGGTAGGCTGCCTTCTAAAGGGGTCACACAGAGTTGGACACAACTGAAGCAACTTAGCAGCAGCAGCTTAGCCATCATCTGGAGAAGGGCATGGCAACCCACACCAGTATTCTTGCCTGGAGAATCCTTGTGGGCTACAGTTCATAGGGTCATGAGTCGGACACACCTGAAGTTACTGATCACACACACACACACACACACACACACACATACACACACACACACACACACACACACGTAGCTATCATCCTGTGATGATGCCCTCCAGTTCTAGTGATCCAGCATAGGAGGGCATGCAAAAGTAAGATCTGCAAATCAAGTGAGATTTCTCTTCATCCAGAGTCCCCTGAGCTCATCATTCAGCTCCATCATTCTGTGCATATCTGCCACTCACTTTCACTCCTCACTGACACAGCCTGTTCCAGCCGTAATGGCTCCACTAAAATGGATGCTTTACAGTTCTTCTCCTGGGTCAGGCACTTGGCTTTTGTGATAATGTATCCACAAACACAGCAATGAGAAAATGTTTGGAGGCCTGCTTCCAAATAGGGGAGCATTTTACGCAGGCTCTTGGAGAGTCAATAAAATAATCTGACATTTTAGTCTAACCAGTAAAGCATTCAGGTAATGAGACTAGCAAGGAAGAATACAGAGAAGGAACAGGTGGATGTGTCACCAAACAAACTTGCAATGGCCCTAAATATGCCTATTTTATTCTAGAACTGACGCTTTCTCCAAAAGTGTCTTCCTAAATACTTCTATTTTAGGAATCTGAGGATGGAAGAATAGAGGAGAAAACTAAAATGTGCTCAAGGAATAGTCCATTTCCTAGTAACTCCAGTATTCTTGCCTGGGAAATCCCATGGATGGAGGAGCCTGGTAGGCTGCAGTCCATGGGGTTGCTAAGAGCCAGACATGACTGAGCAACTTTACCTTCACTTTTCACTTTCATGCATTGGAGAAGGAAATGGCAACCCACTCCAGTATGCTTGCCTGGAGAATCCCAGGGATGGGAGCCTGGTGGACTGCCGTCTATGGGGTTGCACAGAGTCGGACACGACCAATGTGACTTAGCAATAGTAACAATAATAACAACAAATTTATAGTGTATAAATATATACTATTTTATAATTATTAAAAAATATACTATAAATATTTTATAAATTATAAAGTATAATCGAAAGTATTAATAGTCATTATTTTCTAAAAATTTACACCAATAGCACTGGTTGAGAGTCTCCTGGGTAAAGACCATTTGGACAGATGATTTTCTCACATGTTCTCATCAATGCTCACAACATGATGTTGCATTATCCCCAGTTCACAAATGAGCTAACTGAGGTGAAGTTCATGATGGTTTAAGTACCTTATTAAAAATCACAAAGCTAGAATGGCAGAGTGAACCACTTCCAAGAATAACAGGGAATGGGAATCAAATATAAAACTCATTTCCAATAAAAATATATAAAACAAGTATTAATAGCTCCATGAAGTGATGTCTCATCCCAGGAACTTATGTGTGTCACTGGTTCAAGTGTGTAATATGCATAAGAAAGCAAAGTACTTACTCTCTGTCGATCACAAGGCAGGTTACAGCTTCTGCCGCAATTACATTTGCTGTTCTCACATCTTCCCTGTATAAAAAATAGAGAGCAGTTCAAGTAAAGCACCCTTTAAAAACAAAGAAGTGTTCATTGTAATTAATTCAAGACATTAAATTACGCTCTTCTGATTTTTCCTCTTTCAGGTTTAAGATTTGTTCACGTTTCAGATTACTTTATCCTGAAAAACCACATAACTCTTGTTATTAATAACAGTTTTTACAATTACAATCCAGTAGTTATAATTTTCAAACCTAAAGTTCCACTTACACAAATGAAACAAAATTTTGTGTCACCATCCCCTATCCTATCTGGAGAGTTAATGAGTTGACTGGATGATGATAAAGACATGAATGGAGATGAATAGGTAAACTTTAGAAAAGATCGTAGATATAATTCTAGAAACTTAAGTGCCTAATCCATTTGTGTATGAATTTATCATTATTACTTTGAGAATTATGGATCTACTTTAATCAATTTCATACTTTAAAGACCCTGTACTTATGTAGCTAAACTTTTGGCAACTTAAACAGTTATTCACCTGTACCAGAGTTTCTAGGTTCTTCAAGAATATTCAACGAATCTTAATCACTCTGATTGAAATATGTATATATGTACTGTCGCTTTACAAGCATCTAATTGGTTGCTGCAGCAGTATCTATCAACTTCTTAAACATTTAAAAATCTACTATCTCCTCTTACCCAGTGGTCAAAGGTGGATTTGGTAAGTTAACATTCACATTTTGAGCTACTAAAAATTTTAATAGTACCACTGTCATGGAAACATTAAGTTATACTTGAAAATGCACTCGTTTCCTAGAAAGGTAAAATGTCTAAGCTAATCTAATTAATGATACATATGCGTTTGAAATACATTACAGAGATATGTACATAGGAAATAATATCATCTTAATAATATCTTCTAAAAATCACAATTGGAACAGTATATGTTTCTAATATCAGGCTTTTAAAGTTTTGAAAATAAAGATATTCTCACTGTATTTTATTTTTTCAAAACACACAAAGTTCTCACAAATACATCTGAACTGTAATTTTTTCATTGATCTTTTCTTTCACTGTTGCTGTATCATGCTGTTAACGACTGCAGTTGCTTTGTAATACCAACTATTACTATTTGGGAAAGCAGTTTCTCCTTACCAAAATTCTTTTCCAGAAATATCCTGATGATATACTCAAGCATTCATATTTAATACAGACTTTAAAATCACTTTCCACTTCTGACGAAACCCACAATGGGATTCTAGTAAAGTTGTATCACAGTTTTACATGATTTCAGAAGAAAGACATTCTGATTATATTAATTTTCCCTGCAAGATCATGGCATGTCTACTTGTTCAGATCTAGCATTATGTCTTAATCTTTCTTAATCTTTTTCACTTGGGCTCTGCATTTTTATAAAAAGTATTCTTCAGGCTTTTATATCATCAGTTTCTCTTATGGCATCGCTTTTCCATTTCTGTTTTTTACTGGTTATTGCTACTAAAGAGAAAACCTATTGAAATTTGTATATTTGTAATCTGCATACCATACAAAGTTCTCTTCTGATTCTAAAATTTCTACTACAGTCTCTTCAATTCTCATTGTGATCCTCCCAGTGTCTCCCTGACCTCCTCTACCTTCTAGGCAAACTGGTCTCCTCCCAATGACTGAATACCTCATTTCCTTCTTGTCA
This sequence comes from Madoqua kirkii, assembly GCA_006408675.1. Taxonomy (NCBI): domain Eukaryota; kingdom Metazoa; phylum Chordata; class Mammalia; order Artiodactyla; family Bovidae; genus Madoqua; species Madoqua kirkii. The sequence goes on along the minus strand of SJYC01028422.1, from coordinate 8,685 downwards.
TGAGTTCTTACCACACCTTCCCTAAGCCTAGGAACTTCCTCTCCAGTTCCTTGACCAGTTCACAACTGTTTATCCTTGAGATCTTGGTCCAGATGCCCCTGGCTCAGTGATGCCACACTGAATTAACTAGATTGGGTTTCTTGCTTGTCTGTTCTCGTGGCCCTTGGTACCTCTCCATACAAGCACTTGTCACAGTTTACAGTTTACACATCTGTTTGCATGGGCATTAGCTCATGTCTCTAACCTCCTTTCACTAAGTGTTATGAGGGCAGGGTCGATGGCCAGTTTTGCTCCAATTTTATCCTGAATGGCTGGCATATATGAGGTGCTTAGTACGTATATGGTCCAGGAATCTTGAACTCTTGGGAAGAATAGAGTTCAGGCTTTGGAGTAACACTGTCTTGGTTTTACAAGACAAGGTGAAACCCTCAGTTTTCTTGTCTATAAAAATGAGAAGGATAACAGTGCCAATTTAATGATCTTAAATGTAATAAAGATAAGTTTACCACAATGCCCAACACATGGCAATGGTTCTGCCATTCGTTACTTCTAAGTTTTCTCATTCACCAATACTATCATGTCTGTTCTTATGCAGGTGCTGTCTGGGGCTTTATGAAAGATTACTGCCTAAGAACAAAGTGAGCTTTTCCTATTCCACAGAAGTAGATAACATACTTGAGAGTCCATTATCACTTTTGAGTAGAAATTTTTGGTAAAGTGGACAAAACAGACAAATCTCAATAATGGCCATGAGGTACCTCATAAATTGCATGATTGCTGCTTAGGAGACTGCTCGTGGCAGCCTATGTTATCGCAAATAGCTGCCAATGTGTTTTAAAAAATCCACCACAGCTTTATAGAAAATGAATTTTAGCTGAAATATGCTTCTACCTTAAAAACTTAAAATTGTCTACAGTGTTTAAAACTATGATATATACAAAATAACACTTTATTTTGAACAATGTCTCCTGTGTATACAAATTTTAAAATATGCTTTCATCACAAATGTCCAACACTTAAAATTTTTATATGTTGTCTGGTCTAAATTGTATATACTTGCAAAAATGGATGCTATTTCCTTGCAACGGAAGGAAACTACATATATATGTATATTTTAAAATGCAAATGATGAAAAATCAAAGATCAAGAGTGACATAGTTGATAGAAACTGAAAATATTTTATTTTTAAAAAGGAAAATGTGTAAAGTTATAGCCTATAGTCAGGCTCAGCACCTAGTAATGTGACATGTATCAAAAATTTAAAAAAAAATGTGTAACAACACAGCATATTAAAGAGTTTGTTATAACATTTTATATTTATTATCTGGCTCAGTGGTAAAGAATCTGCCTGAAATGCAGGTGATGTGGGTTTGATACCTGGGTCAGGAAGATCCCCTAGGGAAGGAAATGGCAACCCACTCCAGTATTCTTTCCTGGAAAATCTCATGGACAGAGAACCCTGGTGGGCTACAGTCCAGGGGGTTGCAAAAGAGTCAGATACAACTTAGTGACTAAACAAGAAATATCAGAAAACATATTAAATAATTTGCACAAATCTCAGTTAATACATATAACAGAGGGTATTTTATCTGAAATTTACACATGGGGATATGTGTAATACACCAAAAAACAGACATAGCTAATGAGTTGCTGTCCTGGAATTTGAACAAATCTGTCTGGTCCCAAAGTACATGTTCTTTTCTCACCAGTTCACTACCTATATCCTCTGCTATAAGATTTTAAATTAACAAGTATCCTAATTCATTCTAATGCTTAGGATGATATCTAAGCAGTAAGCACTCATGACTCTCTGTCCATCATTATAAAATTATATTTAATTATTAATAAAGCAGCATTAATATGTTAATAGGTGCCCAACTGCAAAGCTAAACCAATAAACCAGTTTGATTCTCATGTTATTAGAATGCCTATCTGTAGTTACATCCTAACCATGCTATGCTGCTTTATAACAATAGAAAATCATTCAATACCAAGTTCATTCAGTGCCAAATTCCTGTTGCCATTACACTATTATTGCATTTTTACTATTAAGATAAATGTTTAATGCCACCATGCTTGTCTATGCAGGTTTCTGGAAATGCCATCCCTGTGTACCCAAGCAGTCTGCTCCTGTGAGAGAAAAATGCCATCTGACATAGTATTAACACGTATTCATCCCTTATTTTATGAGATATTATAGAAACTTCTGATAAGAAAAGAATATAAGCCAATACTGTGATTTACTATGCATGCTTATTTCCTTTATTGGACTAAGTACTAAAGTAAAAGCAAATATCCTTTGGACTGAGAGATGAAATATTAAATACTCATATAACAGAAAGCTCCTACTAACTCCATGTTGTTATGAAACTTATATCTGTCCATACACAGCTGTTACAATACTAGTTTCACACAGAACATCCACCAATGTCTCAGAGGCTTCATGTAATACTAGTTTAGACATGCAGAAAAGGAGACAGAGGGGAAAAAAGAAGAAAGAGGGAGATGGTGTGACTTAAAAAAAAAAAAACCTGAGCATTCTTTCAGTTTTACTTTTTGGCATATCAGGCTATTTGATAATTTCTAATAGACTAATACATGAGACTTTGAAAATACATTGGCCACAAGAGAATTTTATAAATAAAATTATAAGATAATATCTAGCATATTTAAAACTTTCACAAACACACATAGACTCAGAACACAGCATACTTCTTTATATAGGAAATAAAGGCACGTGTATCTGCCTAATAGTCCAAGTCTAGGTTGCACAGAGTCAGAACGACTGACATGACTTAGCAGCAGTAGCAGCAGGAGCATGCATGTTGTCTTTAAAAATAAAAACCTCATATTCATTTATTTCCATACTTGTATATTAGTTTATTTTAGCATGACAATAACTATGAACAACTGCAGAAGTAGCTACTGTTTGGCAGATTAATAGATATATTATCCAAACTTGCCATTGATTAATGAACAAAGCTGAGGTTTAGTAGTGTTCTTTTTAAGCATTTTTGGAGGAGTTAGAAATTCCTTTCAATGAAATCATAGAGCATGAAAAGTTATCCCCAAATATTTGTAAATACAGTTTTCTGTGCACTGACTCGGATAGTCTTTGAACTTCATCACTGGAATCTTCATCATCGCTGTATCCCAGTGTAGAGTCACTGTCAGTATCTGAATAATCCATAGCAAGAGTTTACATTGACTCTTCTCTTTCAGAAGCAATTCTCTTGTGTCTCATGGCTGCCAGGAAACTCTATAGTGCATTGATATATCTCTGAGAACAAACACAGAGTGTGTGAGGCCAAAGCAGAGTGTAGTTCATGCAAAGTAACTAACTGTGCCAGCAGGGGCTCTCGCTTTTCAGCCTAGAGCAATGTGACTGCTGTCATCAGAGTCCTAGCATTCCCTCGGTGCCAGCCTTGATGGAAATTGACATTTCTCCAGTAGCTCATGAACTTCAGGCAACTGTGGGTCAGAGCCCTTCACTCTCAGTCCAGTGCATCAGGCAGTGTCCATAGTTACATTTAGGACAAAATAAATCCTTTTCATCTCAAAATCAAAGGCAATCTTACTATAACATGTAGGATATAGTTTGGTTCCTGAGCAGATAATTATTGTGAGGAAAAGAAAAAAAAACACTGTATCAGGTCATTCACTGACTCTACTTCCTACCATTCTTCCAACATGATTTATAACTCCAACACTCCCAAGAGAACACATATACTAAGTGTAACATGAACTAATACATACAAATAAATGCATGTCTTCTTATTAAGCTTGGCACAGAATCAATAACCGTAAATGTTAACTGTCCTCATTGCCACTTTAAGATCCTCTGACGTCTAGAAAGCACGATACTCTCTTACATGTAGTTTCTCTCATGAAATCTTTTCTAAATTTCTATAACAAACCAGTCTCCCAATTGTTTTCGGACACTGCCTTTTCAGCCTGTTTTCCTGAATCGTCTTGGTTCACTAGAAAACTGGTGTCTCTCCAAAATTCTCTTTTTGGTCTTTTCATTGCTCTAACTTTTCTTATTGGGGAAATCTCTATGGCATCAGCTGTTAATTTTGTATTAATGATTTCTAAGTCTTAATTTCTAAGTTTACTTTTCTTCTGCTGGACATCCTTGTCTGAAAGTTCCATTGCAACCTTGAATTCAAACCTAATTCATATTCTTTTAACCTCAAAACCACTGTTTTCCTGGGGTCTTCTATCTTGGCAAATGGCATCACCATTCTTATATTTGCTTAGCCTCAGAAGATTAGATTCTTTTTTTTTTCACTCTTTTCTCCATCATTGGTCTGATTGATTATACTGGCTCTATCTTTGGCTTCTTTCTTACATCCATTCTTCCTTTGCATTCTTACAGCCACTGCTTTACTTTGGGCTATCACCATCTCTGCCCTGGAATGTTGATCTGGCCTTATAACTGATCTCCTTGCCACCACACTCTCCCTTCTCTAAGCCACATCTCATTTTACTGTACATTTCCAAATATAAGTCCAGTCATGTTAACTCTTTGCATGAGAATTTTCAAAAGAAAGAAGCTTCTACACTTTCATTTTGAGTCTGAGTTCCTCCACCAATTGACCTATGATCTTTCCAGGCACTATACAGACTATCCTCTGCTGCACCTACAGCAAATAACTGTTTCCTTAAAATATGCCAGCTCTCATCTTCATTCTTATAAACAGATGGCTCCTCCAACAACTCTCTATTCTAGTTCAAACTTTCATCAATGCAGACTTCCATGATCTTTCATTAGCATTTTCAAGATGGAAACATCCACAACAGAAATATATCTACAAATTAATTAAGAAATATATATACATATAGTTAAACCAACAAAAAAGAGAGAAAATAGAAAAATACTATAATGCTACCTGCTAGGAGATAATTAAATTTAACACCATTGTGAATATTTTTTAAAAACTTTATTGTCCTTAAGTATTCACATTTTTCATGAATATAAGTCAATATTTACTTTAATATTTGTAAAAATATTAGTAAAAATAAATTAGTAAAAAAATATTTACTGAAGGCTATTATATTCTAAATGTATGAATGCTATGGTCTAGTGGGAACAGAAGTTAAATTACTAGTCACATGTATACTTGAATATGCTGATCAAATAGCATGCAAACAGAGATATTAATAATAATAGGTAGGGCATCATCTAGAAATTGAGATGACAGCCTTTATGAGGACATTAAAAATTAAGACCTACTCCCAAATGAGTTGAGTTAGCAAAATGAGTCAGGAGATGTATTTTCTATGGGAAAAAAAATATATACACAATAGCCCTGGGGTAGGAAATAGCTACTCCTTGGAAGAAAAGTTATGACCAACCTAGATAGCATAGTCAAAAGCAGAGATACTACTTTGCCAACTAAGGCCCAGCTAGTCAAGGCTATGGTTTTTCCTGTGGTCACGTACGGATGTGAGAGTTGGACTGTGAAGAAGGCTGAGCACCGAAGAATTGATGCCTTTGAACTGTGGTGTTGGAGAAGACACTTGAGAGTCCCTTGGGCTGCAAGGAGATCCAAGCAGTCCATTATGAAGGAGATCAGTCCTGGGATTTCTTTGGAGAGAATGATGCTGAAGCTGAAACTCCAGTACTTTGGCCACCTCATGCGAAGAGTTGACTCATTGGAAAAGACTCTGATGCTGGGAGGGATTGGGGGCAGGAGCAGAAGGGGACGACCGAGGATGAGATGGCTGGATGGCAGCACTGACTCGATGGGCGTGAATTTGAGTGAACTCTGGGAGTTGGTGATGGACAGAGAGACCTGGCATGCTGCCATTCATGGTGTCAGAAAGAGTTGGACACGACTGAGCAACTGAACTGAACTGAACTATAAAACAAATAATGTTGGAATTCAGGGATTGATGAAAAGAAGGCAAGAACCAGAAAGGAAGATCAGAAAGTAGAAAGGAAGAAAGGAAGAGAAACCAGAAAGGAAGGCAGGAACTCCCATCCAGATCCTGTAGACTAGTTCAAGGATCTACTTTTCAAAAGAGACTAACTGAAACTTTTTTCTTTTAACATATTAATAAAATCTTAAAAATTAGTTGGAAATCACAAGCTTAGAGGGAACAATTAGTATGAAATAAAATATCAAGGAAACAATTTTAGATGAGTACTTTTAAAATGCCGACATCCTTTGCACTTACTGAAGTAAATATTACTGTATGGAAATCTGCACATCAAAGAATATATCTAAACAGAAAATATGAGCTCTCTTAGAACCTTGTACAATATAGGAGTAATGAAACAAACAAATGCATAAAAATCAGGAATATATACAAACTCATGACAAAGACTTGAGTTTATATACTTGTTAGAATGTTCCCAAGGCAGTCTCTGGTTTTTCACTGATAACAGAGACTTATGACATGAGCTCAAAGAGGGTGTTTCTCTAGGCAGAACAACTATAAATATTATCCATAAAGTAATTCCACTTCATTCTTTCTGGTAACACAGGTGGATATTTCCATTCACTGTATTATCCCACTTGCTGAGAGAATGCAAATCCATATGGATCTATACCCATGGAATGTCACAATAACTGGAAGAATTCAATTTTCACATTCCTTCTTCATATCACTTCTGCTGGGGTGATGGCATAATGAATTTTTGATGTGATTTATGAACTGCATTCTGTGGTATGATTCACTGACAATGAACATAACATTTATTAGGTTGAACCAAAGAAATTGCTGTTTTTGCAGGTTAAGATGGCCAATTATTGGCAATTTCATGTTCCAACCTAACACATGGAGTTAGTGAAAGAGGACATAAAACAATAACAGAAGACTATATATTGCTATTTCTTTTCTGCTGTGCTCCCTATGTGACATAAACTGAACTGACTTCAATAATAATCTGTATTGTTTCCATATTCCATATGTGAATCCTCTGAATGTTGACATGATTGATGGTTTTTGTTCTTCCATCTAATCTTTAAAGATAATTCTCTGTCCATTCCAACTAGGATAAGAAATAACTATAGAAGAAATTCTGAGTCTTAGTGTTTTGTTGTTGTTATCGCTAGAATAAAAATGGTATTTACTTTTTGCTCTGGTTTCAAATATTAAAATCTTTGGTAAAGTCTTACAAATTTAAAGAATGTCTCCTTGAGTATATTTTCTGGAGAGAAAGAAGAGCTTATTCTCATTTTTCCTTGTAATTATTTTATCAGTTGTTTAGAAGTACAGATTTAGATATTATATTGCCATTATTTTCTTAGGGGTCTATTTGGTCTATTTTTGGATGATTTACCGGTATTTTCACTTAAGAGGAAAAATAAAGAATTTTACCCTAATAAAATAGAAAAAACTTAAACCTGGAGTACAGCATAATAGATGTTCTATTCATTTATTCAAATCAAACACTCTCTTCTTAACACTGTGTGCCCTCTTATTTGAACCATACTTCATAATATAACATGGATTAAGATAAATCTAATCGGTGTCTTATTTTTTCAGAGAGTGATGCATGTAATTTTGTAACATAACTGGCCAAACACAGTTTGAATTTTGGGAGAAGACATTAGGAGAGTCAAATTATTCCATGGTGTTTCATGGGTCATAAATACTTTCCAGAATAAAACAATTCATGGTATTATTCAAATCAAACACTCTCTTCTTAACACTGTGTGCCCTCTTATTTGAACCATACTTCATAATATAACATGGATTAAGATAAATCTAATCGGTGTCTTATTTTTTCAGAGAGTGATGCATGTAATTTTGTAACATAACTGGCCAAACACAGTTTGAATTTTGGGAGAAGACATTAGGAGAGTCAAATTATTCCATGGTGTTTCATGGGTCATAAATACTTTCCAGAATAAAACAATTCATGGTATATTCCTTTGCCTTTGTTTCTAGTGTATTTGATGGAGCTAAAAAATGATTCAATTTTTCATATTTTTAAAGTACAGGAAAGAACATATTCAAATGATGACTGGAAATGATGTACCAGTAAACTTCAACTGATGCATGTTTGAAATGAATGTTGATTTCCTTGGTCACATATTTCAAAGGACTGTCGCCTTTTTAAAGTGCCTTCAAGTCAGGAGTGTGTCCTTTCCTATAAAGAATTCTAGACAACATGCCAGAAGAGTGTCTCCTATTTCTGGTTCTATTGCCAACTTTAGTGAGTGACCTTGAGAAAATGACTCTGTTTCATTTTTCAGATGTGAAATGGAGATTGAAATCACTGCTCTGTTCTCTTCTATAATTTGTTTTACCAACATGGACACTTTTTGAAAGATCAAATTATCATGGTTTTCAATGTTCCTGAGACAATTTATCCCAAACCCAAGGATATTTCTTTAGATTAAAAAAGCCTGCAATTGTGATCTACCTTCTAAATATGTAAGTGGCATATTATGGTATTAATTTTCATATTAACATTTTTTATCCAAGACTAAAACATATTTTCACATAGAAATCAGACATGTTCACTTGAAATAATAAGTCTCATAGTAAGAAGTCAAGGATTATGTAATAAATGTTTATGAAATTGTATTTTGATTGTTTAAATTTATATTGAGATTTTACTTTGCCTCTTTCAGGAAGGAGAAATACCTAAAATTTTAAAATAGTGTTAAACTGTTAAAGATTATATTCTTTTGATACTCATTTATCAAATATTTGCATTATTTTAAT
>SJYC01028421.1:0-14639 GCA_006408675.1 Madoqua kirkii | reverse complement strand
CAAAATTCTTTAGTTATTTTAGAATCTAATTAATGTGGTATAATTTCATCCACAGCAAATATTAACTTTGAATCAAAAATAAACAGAAGAAACAATGAATAAAGAAAGGAAAGTTATGGCTATATGTGTAATAAAGCCAATTTGAATAAAAAGTGCTAAAGTCAAACCACTACATACAGTCAAAACTCCTACAGTTGGCATTGGTTAGAAAAAGCATAGTATTGAATTTACTATCTATATATACCAATTTTTACCACAAAAATTTTCTATTAGCCTTGCCATACCTGCCCAGCAGGTGATTTAACACATATATATGTTACATATGTATACACACACACACACACACATATGTTATCGAGACTATAAAAAACCAATCTTCAATTAAAAGATGAGGAAATGACAAGGTTACTTAATAGACAAGAAAGAAGGAATTCTTAAACATATGAAAATATGCTACATCATAGAGTAAGAGAAGTGCAAATGCATGTAGACAAATCAGCTTTGTGTAACAGTCCAGCACTATTTTAAAAATATTTTTATTTATCTCATATATGTATTCATAGTTTTGGATAATAATGATAATAACAGGATGTTACAACAGCACTGTGAGTAATGTTGAGAATAACCTAAATATCTACCAATGTGGAACTGATTACATAAAATTTTCTACATTAATACAAGGGAATATTTTTAAAATGAAAAGAACTGAAGAAAACCTACATGAATGTGATCTCCAGGATATCTTAAGTGAAGAGACTACAGTGCAGAACCATGTGTATATACTTTCATTTTTGTAAAATACACACACACACAAATAAGCATACTTTAAAATGCATGAACTACGTTAAGTTGCATTATTTTATATCCCGGGAAGAGAATGTATGATTAAAGGGTAGAGGAAAGAGGGAAATTACTTTTGTAGCTTTTGAATTTTATACTATGCACTTGCATTACTTGCCATAAAATAAATATTTTTAAAAGTAAATATATGAAGTAATAAAAACTGACTCTTACAAGTAATTTCTGGGCAAAGAGACTGGTGAGGTCCTTTACTCTTTTGGAAGGCCTGGCCTGAACTGAGTGCATGGTTAGCTATTGTCCATCGCTAGACCACCCCTTAACCCTCACCCCAAAGTCATCCCCAGCCAGCAGAGCTGGAGTTACCTTACACTGGCCCAGTCTGATCACACTGAAAAGATAGCAGCTTTGTAGATGGAGCAAGTAAAAACGCTTGACACAGGATCCTCCAGCGTCCCTTCAGCACTGCCTTTTGCTCCATTTCATTGGCAGCAATTATAGGGACTAGATGACAAATAAGGAAGGTATTTTTTGAGCAAAGACATCTGCTTCTTAACACCTTTAAACCACGGTTAGGTTGACATTTTGGAGCTCTTAAAAGGTTAAGTTACTGATTCTATTTGCACACAGAAAACATTTCATATACATTTATGTAGATAATAATATTTATATTTAATATTGCTTTGAGATTGTATGTTTAATATAACCACTAGCAATTGAGGAACATATTTTCTCTCCCTGAATATTCTTCATAATTTGTTATTGTAATTTTTTTTTTTATTATAGCGGGTCCAGTCTCAACAGATTCTATTCATTCTCGTTTACCTACTGAGAAACCATCATAACTGCCATGCTTCTTCTATTAATCTGTAAAGCACTTAAGGAGTCAGCTATCTCTTAATAATGATGAAATCCCTCTGCTAACATCAAAAAAAGGATTTCAAAGTGCAGTCAAGGGTTTTAGATTCATGAAAATTTCTACTATGACTCACTCTCTAATCTGAAAACTGCATAAATTAATAAAAATGGATTCTTGCTTAATACAGAAAAGAATGACATTCATTCATCCATTCGTTTATTCATAAAGTTTCCTGATTTACTAAATAAAAATACAGGGCATCCAATTTACTTTGAATTTCAGATAAATAATTTTTTTTTACTATGAGTGTCCTATGCAATAATATACTTGTAATTTAAGAAAAATCATAGTTTGTGTAAAATTTGAATTAAATAGTATCTTGTATTTTACACTGGCAATCCTAAATAAGTTTCTAAATATAGACTCTGAGCCAGGTGCTATGCTAGGTGCTGGGTATATAGAGGTGCAAATAACAAAATCTTTGGCTTCCAAGAGTTTACAGTCTAGTAGGTTACAAAAAAAAAAAGAGAGAAAAAGAACTATTGACAGTTATAATGCAGTATGATTGGAGTGTCAGAGGTGTGAACAGAGTGACGCAATCACACGGGAATGCCCCAAGTCTGACTGGCAGATGGAGCTGGCGGGAACATGGATTGATGGTGAAGAGGATCATGGGAAGCTACTTGAAGAGGTGACGCCTCAGATGAGAACTGCTGTGCATCTAGAAATTTGTCAAAAGAGAGAGTGAGGTGGTCCTGTCATAAGGAATAGCTTGTGGAAAAGCATAAGGAAATCTTGCATGGAGGGAACAGCAAGTAACTGGCAATTCCTGAAACCTTAGGAGCAAAACGTAAAGAGAGAATTGAAGCTGGCAGGGTTGAAACAGGAGGAATTATAAATGGCTGTATATTGACTATGTGTGTGTTTGTGTGCTCAGTCATGTCCAACTCTTTACAAGCCCTGAACTGCCTGCCAGGCTCCTCTATCCATGGAATTTTCCAGGCAAGAATACTGGAATGGGCTGTCATTTCCTACTCCAGGGGATCATCCCCACCCAGTGACTGAACCCATGTCTCTTGCATCTCCTGCATTGATGTATATTGACTATGTGTGTGTTTGTGTGCTCAGTCATGTCCAACTCTTTACAAGCCCTGAACTGCCTGCCAGGCTCCTCTATCCATGGAATTTTCCAGGCAAGAATACTGGAATGGGCTGTCATTTCCTACTCCAGGGGATCATCCCCACCCAGTGACTGAACCCATGTCTCTTGCATCTCCTGCATTGGTGGGTGGATTTTTTACCACTGTGCCACCTGGGAAACCTTATAGGATACTATTGACTAAGTTTATAATAGCCAGGACATGGAAGCAACCTCGATGTCCATCAGCAGATGAATAGATAAGAAAGCTGTGGTACATATACACAATGGAATATTAGCCCTTAAAAAGAATACATTTGACTCAGTTCTAATGAGATGGATGAAACTGAAGCCAATTATACAGAGTGAAGTAAGCCAGAAAGAAAAACACCAATACAGTATACTGACGCATATATATGGAATTTAGAAAGATAGTAATGATGACCCTGTATGTGAGACAACAAAAGAGACACAGAGGTATAGAACGGACTTTTGGACTCTGTGGGAGAGGGAGAGGGCAGGATGATTTGGGAGAATGGCATTGAAACATGTATACTATCATGGAAGAAACAAAGCGCCAGTTTATGTTCAATACAGGATACAGGATACATGGGGCTGGTGCACGGGGATGATCCAGAGAAATGATATGGGGTGAGAGGTGGGATGGGGTTTCAGGATTGGGAGCTCGTGTACACCTGTGGCTGATTCATGTCAATGTATGGCAAAACCAATACAGTATTGTAAAGTAGAAGAAAGTAAAAATAAAGTTTTAAAAAAAGATATAATACTAAGAGAAAAATACATGTATAGCTTTAGGTCTTTGTGTAGACTTGTTGGCTATTCTGAAGACTAAAGTGAGGGTATATTTATTATGTACCCATTTTATACATTATGAAGTTTCCAACATGCATTACACTTCTGATCTACATGTGATAAATAAAATTTAATAAAAATAGAAACATTTAAAAAATAATAAAAATAAAAGTTCAACAGATTTCTTTATCAGATCTGTTTGCTATTTAGACAAAGTTAATAATGACAATGTTAGAATCCCCAAGAAGTCTTCCTTGATTCATATTACCCTATTGTTCTCCTTATTCCCTCTGTTCAACATGACCATGATACTTCAGTTTGCATGACAGTTATTGATGGATGCCAGATGTTTAGAACACAATTCCTTAGTTGGCTTTTGTTTCTGGGCCCTGTAGAATTGACCGTGTATCCACTCTATATTTCACCTGCTATACACTGTTCAGGACAAATGCCCCATGAATGCGGAGGCACTTGGTGTACTGAGTGTTGCCTTTACCATTAAAAAGAAATCTTTAATTGAGCATACATTGTGTTAAGAGCACTAGGGAGGCAGGTAGCAAAATACATATGGTAACAGAGTCAGGTCATCTATACAACAGCTATGGCACAAAGGAAACTGACCAAAAGTTTTAGCTCCATTGATACTTGGGAGATACATTAATTACTGAACACTTTCTAAGCCAGGTATTTGCTGCTTTAAAGTGAAATCTCGATAATACAATTGATCTTGGAGTTGGTGATGGACAGGGAGGCCTGGCGTTTTGCAGTCCATGGGGTCGCAAAGAGTCGGACATGACTGAGCCACTGAACTGAATTGAACTGATAGGGTCAGAAAACTCCCTGGCCCCAAACCAGCCAGCAGCCAGCCTGTTTTTGTATAATTCTCAAGGCATGAACAATTCTTACATTGTTACAGGATTGTTTTTTAAAAAAATGCAAAAACAAGCAAAGAATATGTTTAGAGATCATATATGATATGCAAAGCCTAGAATATTTACTATCCGGCTCTTTACAGGAAAATGTTTGCCAATTTCTAAATAAATGAAGTAATTGAAACTTAGAGAGATTCAAGAACCCTCCTAGAGTTCATACAGTTAAACAGTGACAGATATTGATCTTAAATCAGATTTATCTGTTCCCAGTGTACGTGTCACTTCCACTGATCATGTTATATTCTGATCTTGGAAATATCTATCCTGCGAATTCTGAAGCTATGGTCCATGGCTATTCTGCAGGCTGTGTTTCCCTTGGCCATCCTAGTGGGCTAACAGGATAGGTGTGAACTCACTTTGACCTACCCTCAAGTCCACTGCTATATGAAAAACTGCCCGCCACTCCCTTCCATTCTGGTGACTTTATGCATCTAGATCCCTAGGGTAGACAATCTAATCAAACTCAGGTGTTTAATTAATGTTATATGGGCAGTAAGACAGATGGAATCTACACCACAACCAATCACCAAGTCAGCAATAACTTGCAATCTTAACTTCATCTAAATGGCTCAAAAGAAATGCTTGAGAAACAGAATCTGTAGTTTAATAAACTATCACTACTACTTGATCAGTTTTTAAAGATCTCATAGCAAATAATCTGCTAATTGAATAATGTCTTAATGAAATTTTAAGGCATTAAGATTATTAATAATTGTAAGGTATCGAGTGGTTTTAATTAGGTGCAGCTACAAGGCTGGCATCCTCAGTTCCTGTATTGTCAATGACAAAATTGAGAAATAGATCTTATCTCACTAACAGACAGTCATAGCTAGTATTTTGATTAGTAGAGCAGAACACAGTCAGTTATCATCCCATGAGACATATGCTGTGTTATTTTACCTATTCTGCCCTCAAGTTTATGGGTTGATATCCTTTATGGATAAAGCTGCCAAATCTGCTTTTCTACTTTGAAATGCATTTACAGGCTTAGTGTTATTCTTTCTCCCTTCTGTCCCTCTTTCTCTCCCCCACTCTTTCCCTTTTCTTATTTCCATCCATTCATTGACCCATCTATCCATCCATCTACTGTGACCAACATGTATAGGAAACACACTATGTGTGATGACAGATACAGCACAGATACAGATACAGTCCTTATTCTCAAGAAATGTATAGTTTAATAAAGGCAAGTAGGAGAGGTTGGAAACAAACCTTTAGTTCATGTAAATGATAGATTAGCAGCTATGCAAATAATCTTATTTAACATTATTTGATATTTATTGAGTGATCACCATATACCATACACCAGTTTCTGTGATAGTGAATTATACTTTAGAGCTTCATCTTCACAACAATGGCATAATTTGTTACTATTATATTTTCCAGTTTAACAGATGAACAACCTAAGGTCAATAGAGATTAAGCAATTTTCCAAGGCCATAAAGTTGATGAATTCAGAACAGGGATTCAGATTCAGATAGTCTGACCAGATGTACTACATGCTATACTTCTTCTAACACAAATAATCACATTTGATACTCACAACAATCTATAATAGATACATTTGTGTGTGTCTTCTCAGAGCACCATCATCTCAATTCTCTAACAATATCCTTTACTCTAAGCCCATCCATGCCTTTAGGCTCTTATGCTCATAGCTGCTTGGGGATCAGTGACTGCAGCCAATAGGCTCTTAATCAGATTCTCTTTAGGGGAAACTGAAAATCCAGGACACTTGTAACTGAGAACAGGTAGGCGCTCCAGGTAAGTAATCTGTCCTGTATGATAGAAAAGGAGGAGAAAACAGGGTTGCTAAGAGAAAGATTGAAAATGTGTACAGAAGAGCTGAGATCAGAGAGAGAATCCTACTTGTTTGAAATGGATTTCTTGGCTGATCATTAAAGTTTGGGGTAGGTCCAAGGAATGTTGAATCCATAAAATAGCTTATCTCTCCAATATGGTCTCTTTTTGAGTCATAGGAGGAGGAATATGTTGCTTTGTTACTTAAAATTAAAAGAATTACTATTATGCATAAGATCCATTTGTCTTTTCTCCAGTTATCAGCTGGGGGAAATCAAAGTTCCAGACATTTTTGTGAGAAGCACAAACATAATACAAGGGGAAAAATGTAAATCTCACAAGTTAAGAACATATGAAGCAACCTAGAAGGAAGAGAAAGAAACTTCATGTACGTAGAAACCCCAGGAATGGCGTTGTAAAAAGGAGACATTAACCAGGCATTAAAATATTGATAGAACTTTGTTTTGTAATTATAGAAGACAGTGTTCTAAACAGAGGGGAGAATATGAATGATGGAGTGTGTTGAAAAGTTCAGCTTCACAGGAACCAAGGTGGATTGAGGGCATTTGGAAAAGTCAGCCAGAATGGTAGGCTGGGGCCAGATTGTAATAGAGAACACTAAGAGGTTATGTGCCTGTATTTTAATTATTTGTTTAAGGGTATGTAGGTGTCATGATCCTAAGCCTTAAGAAAATCCTTCTAGCCATGTCAAGTAGCATGTGGGAATAAACAAAATAAGGAAAGACCACTCAGGAGTTGAACAAGAAGACAGAGCTTCAAAGAGTAACTTCTTTAGATTTATGATGTCATTGTTGACAAGTGAGCAGGTGAATGGTCTACCTGAATAGAGTTCACCATCAATATCCACCCTCAAAGCCAAACAGAACTTCCCATCACACACCCATAGCATCAAAGAATGTGGATAATTATATAGCTATATGGACCACCAACCGGAGAAGGCAATGGCACCCTACTCCAGTACTCTTGCCTGGAAAATCCCATGGATGGAGGAGCCTGATGGGCTGCAGTCCATGGGGTTGCACAGAGTCAGATATGACTGAAGTGACTTAGTAGCAGCAGCAGCATGGACCACCAACACCAAATATGTTGGAAGAACATATAGACAATTCTTGTTCCTGGAAGGGTTATAATTAGGGTTGAGGTTACTTTTTTCAACCACAAAACATATGTCTAGGCAGAAGGCAGGGGAAAAGTCAAATGCAGAAAAGCCAGATATAATAAAATGGTATGGCCAGACACAGAGGAGAGCTGCTGATGCCATGGAGTTTGGAAACATTTTATCACAGCCTTCCTGGAAGAACTTATAGTTGAATTGAGTCTTGGGCCAGAGGTGGTGGGAAGTGGAGAGGGCGAAAGTGGAGGGGCATTTTAGGCAGAGAGGATCATGTGAGAAAAAGCAGACAGTTGAAAACGGTAGTGGCGGCTGTGGCTAAGTCACTTCAGTCATGTCCGACTCTGTGCGATCCCACAGACAGCAGCCTACCAGGCTCCTCTGTCCCTGGGATTCTCCAGGCAAGAACACCGGAGTGGGACTATAAACACATTTGTGTTTTGGAAGCACTAAGAAAGAGCTGGGAAGTAATGAGAGAGAGCAGGCTGGAGGGGAAGCAGAAGGCAGATCACAGAAGCACTTAGAGAGAGATCCAAATGACTTAGCTGAGATACAAGTAGTGAGTTCTCAAATAACACTGCATAAGTGACTCCAGGAAACTTTTTAGCATGAAGGCATTTCACCTTGATCCTCAAGAACAAACTATTTATATCTAGAGAAAGTCTAAAGTTAGACAGGATGAAAACATTCCCATTGACATACACAAAAGCAATCATCTGTTAGCAACGAGCTTCCTGAATTATATTTAAAACATCTCATTGTCAAAGCAATAGGATGGTTAAGACATGAATAACTACAATCTTTGCTAAGAGATTTTAATAAGAGTAGAAAAACATGACTATATACACACACACATACACACACACACCATCTTTTGTTATCTACAAATCCTATAATCCTGGGTGAGGGTGCCAACAGAGGTTGTTATTATACTGCTAAGGAAGCAAAATTGTTAAAACAATGTATTAGCATAATACCTGACAATTTTGTGCATGTATCAGGCACTGCAGATGCACTGCAAATAAACTGTCTCAAAAAGATGTATCAAATTACCAAACATTTTTCCGACCACTTTCTTCCCCCTTCCATCTGCAATCTGTGATACTGTATGATGGAAAGAGTATGTGTATTAGAGTTCAACATTCTCAGCTCCAGACTCCACTAGTTATACATCTTCAAATAAGCTGTAATATTTAACCTTGCTGGACCTGCATTTGCTTATCTGTGAAAGTGAAGTCACTCAGTCGTGTTCAACTCTTTGTGACCCCATGGACGGTAGCCTACCAGCCTCCTCTGTCCATAGATATTCCATGCAAGAGTACTGGAGTGGGTATACTGTAGGGTGATAAGATTTCATGAGAGGATCTAAATGAAGACCTCTGGGACAACTCTAGCATTTGCTAATGTTAGTGACATTTCTTGGCCAAGCTTGCTTATGTACTTTTCAGTCCAATGGAACATACTTCTGTTTGGACATTCGCCTTTGCTAGCTAATTCAGTTTTCATAAGAAGATGGCAATCCTCCTGATCTCCAGAACATGCAGTTCAGGACATAACTGATCACATGAGCAGCAACACTGTAACTATGGTAGGCTAGTTGTTGCAGGGTGATACTAGCCAGCGGTGTGGATAAATGATGCTGCTTTTGAGCAATGCATCTGTTGATATTTTATGACCTCTTTGCACTTTTGCTGGGAAGCAAAGCTCCAAACTATGACCCAGTTTTAAAAAGCATTCCAGACCTCCCAGAACAGACTGTTGTTCTGATTCCATCCTCTTTTCCTATCTGTTCCCTATTCCCACATATACCATTCCCTTTTGCCTCAGTTTCTCAGTATATTTTCCTAATATTGATCTTTCTTCTTTCCACCTTTCACGTTTCCAAAAACAAAACCTTATGTAAAATGGGCACATTCTCAATGGCTTACATAAACAGAGCTCTGCTGGGTAGGCAAGATCAACTCAAAATTGGATGCTCTAAAAGCTGTTCGTGCTTCTGTCATGATTAACATATGGCACATCTCGACCTTGCTTTTTGCTCCCAAGGGGCATGGCAAAGGCATTAAAAGTGGGCAGTAGTAGGGTATCAGACAGAGGCAGAGCTGACAGGAAGCACCATCCAAAGCCAAGTGAAGCTCTTTGGCACTGCTGTTTGTGACCTACGTAGAGGAGTTGTATTATTACTGTTATTGTACGGTTGTTGCTTTAAGAAGACATTAAGTCTTTGGGGGATAAGACACTTTATATCTAAATAAATGGCGAAAGTGTTACCTGCTCAGTCATGTCTGACTCTTGGAGACCCCAAGGACTATAGCCTTCCAGGCTCCTCTGTTCATGGATTCTCCAGGTAAGAATACTGGAGTGGGTAACCATTTCCTTCCCAGGGGATCTCCTCGACCTAGGAATCAAATCTCTGTCTCCTGCGTTACAGGCAGATACTTTACTGTCTGAGCCACCAGAAGTGAAGTGAAGTGGCTCAGCCGTGCCCGACTCTGCAACGCCATGGACAGTAGCCTGCACCACACTCCTCCGTCCATGGGATTTTCTAGGCAAGAGTACTGGAGTGGGTTGCTGTTTCCTTCTCCAGGGAACCTTCCCTACCCAGGGATCGAACCCAGGTCTCCCGCATTGTAGACAAACGCTTTACCATCTGAGCCACCAGGGAAGCTCGGCGTTGCAGGCAGACACTTTACTCTCTGAGCCACCAGAGAAGCCCCAGATAAACGGCTGCTGCGTGCTAAGTCGCTTCCCTTGTGTCCGACTCTTTGCGACCCTATGGACTGTACCCCACCAGGCTCCTCTGTCCATGGGATTCTCCAGGCAAGAATATGTGAGTGGCTTGCCATGCTCTTCTCCAGACGATCTTCCCCATCCAGGGATCAAACTTGTGTCTTGTCTCCTGCATTGGCAGGAGGGTTCTTTACCATCAGTGCCACCAAATGGTAGGTGTTCACTAATTTCCTTTCTCCAGATGACCAGGAGGTCAAATCATATATTTTCCTGATCAAGACAATAAAATAGAAAAATAAACCCATTGTATACGTATCTGGTTTGATAGAAACATTTTTAGAAGCTATAGCTATCCTATTAGGAAGATAGTGAAGTAGGAAAACAAAGGAGTATCTCAAAGTTATGTTCAGGAAAATAACATGGTTTCTAGAATCCACCTACTATCACTCTGAATTTCTTGATCCTCTTCCTAGCCACTTTCCTTCTGGGATTTGTGATGACTTTCTGAATTACAAGTTTGTATTACATACTCACTAACTCTATCCTTCTTCCTCAAAGATAATATGAAATTTCAGTTTAGACACCTTTAGTATCATTATTGAAAGGGAAAGTGTCCAAGTCTTTGCAACCCCATGGACTGTAGCCCACCAGGCTCTTCTGTCCATGGAATTCTCCAGGCAAGAATATTGGAGCAGTTAGCCATTTCCTTCTCCAGGAGAATTTTCCTGACCCAGGGATTGACCTGGGTCTCCTGCACTACAGGCAGATTCTACACCATCTAAGCCACCAGCTACCTGAGAAAAAAATGTTAATGGATTATGTACATGTTTGAAAGGCAACTTTTCATAATGATAAACTTTAACCTCTAAAATGGGCCCATGCCAAGCTTTAGACTTAGAAAAATATAGTAAATACAATTGAAAGAAAAATAGATCAGCTGTTCTTTTGCCATGCTTATTTATAGTATACTGAAAAAGAAATGATTAGCCACATCACACATGACAAAGCAAAATGTGATCCACTAGGGCAGTGATACTTGGACCAACTCCTAAGCAAACCACATCTAGGCCTCTTTGCCAGGGCATTGTCTGAAGATGGAACAAGGACTAGAGCACTTCTCTATCATCATGGTGGGCATTGCAGGGGTCAGACAGAGATCTCTGAAAACAGTTATTTTATCAGCTTTTATAGGGATTAAAATTGGTTACCTCTTGCATGTCTATAACTTCAGTGATATAATTTTGATAATGGATATTTCAACATATAAATTCTCTTCAAGAGTTCAAAAAGAAAGATGGCATGTAAGAAGGAATATATATGAAACCAGAAAAATTCAGTATTTTGTTACTTTCCATACTAGTTCTAGGATATAGGCTAGCATTCAAACTCTGAACCTTTACCTCTCCTCTGTAATATAAGGATAATACATACAAATATTTAGCTGGTGTGTGTACATGTGTGTATAATTAAAAAAAAAAACAGAGAAATGTTCTAAAATAACTACTAGAACCGAGACATGTGCAGCAATTAGATAGATCCATGCTATACTGTGGAAATTTACTCGTTTTGTAATACATTTTTATTATTTTGATATACTGTAGGTGATTTTGCCAGCCATATTCTACTTCACATGGTAAATCGTATTTGCTACCTTACTTATGGTTTCCAAGCTGGATTAAGCAATAAGCAGCAGAATTTTCAAACTGACAAATAATACCCAAAGGCAAGACTGGAAAGCAAAACACTGATGATGAAAATCTATGACAACAGACTCCCAAGTCCTGAGCTTCATTATTTTACATAATAAGAATTTACCAAAACATTGTCATGTTGTTAAACAGCTGCTACTTTTAAGATCGCTTCGATATTTCCCAGACCATCTATTTAGAACATTGAGATACGAGATAAAGTACAACATTTTAAAAGTTCAAGTGGTTATTTATAGAGATTATTTTGAAAAATAAGTAGTAATCTTGTTCATGATACTGTAAATACTTGGAGACACTCTGGAGGTTAGAGAAAGTTTCCCAAATAACTCTCACTGCTCTGCAGGCTTTACATAAAAATGTCATTTCTCAAACTCTCAAACTCATTGGAGAATTTAAAATATGTAACAGTTTCATTTTGTTATAAATCTAATTTATTAAATGCTGTTTAGCAATTAAAATACAACAGAACAGACAAAAAAAGAAGCTGTGAATAGCTAGAAAGATACAGCTATGCCTTATCAATGGTTTAAGTCTTTATCTAAATGCACTGCTTTATAAAAAATGGTTTTTGAGGTAATCCTTCCATTGATTTCCAGTGACTTGAGGGAGCTGAGCAGGTATTTCATTTTTAGGTAAACTCTTGCTCTGGTCATTTTATTGGCTGGGAATTGGCTACCCTTATGTTCAGTTGCAAAATTATCACACTCTGCCACTTAATTGTATTCTCTCTCTGCTTTCAAGACCTCATTCAAATTCAGTTTCTCCAAAGATACTTTTCCCAACTCCTCTGATGCATGCTGGCTTTGGGGGTATCAGGACATCTCATGACATCTAAAGACAATGTGAGGGGACTTCCCTAGTGGTCCAGTGGGTAAAACTGCCTCCACTATAGTGCGCATGTGTTCAATTCCTGGTCAGGGAACTAATGTCTCGAGTGCCACATGGTATGGCCAAAAATTTTAAAAATAATAAAGATAACCCAAGGCTTCTTAATGATACATGAGTTAATGTGAGAAAATCTGGTGTGCAAGTAATTTGTTACTAATAATAGCTAAAAGGTTGTTGCTTAATTGCTTATTTCTGTCTGACACTTTGCAGTCACACAGACTATAGCATGCCAGGCTCCTCTGTCTCCTGGAGTTTGCTCAAATTCATGTCTATTGAGTCAATGATGTTATCTAACCTTCTCATCCTCTATGTCTCCATTCTCAGTTTGCCTTTGTTCTTTCCCAATATCAGGGATTTTTCCAATGAGTCAGCTCTTTGGATCAGATGAAAGGTACTTTTGAAATTTAATTTAAAAGATACATAGATTAGAATAGCTTCAGGATCATTTCTATAATAAAGACACTCTCATTAGGTGTTTTTACATTGGCTTTCCTGAATGAAAAGAAATAGAAGAAATAACCAGAAACTACCATAACTCAAAATTTATGCTACAAACCTTAATGCTTCTCACTAGCGCCATCTATAAGTTGTGCCACGGGAGGAAAAACAAAACAAAGCTTAACAACAAAAAAACCTATGAAGTTCTGACCTTTTAAAATACACAATTTAGAACTTGCTAACCTGCTGTTTTATGCTACTCTTTAAGGATTTAATATTATGTAAGTTATTTCTCTTAGTATCCTTTGAGTTTCTGGAGGAAGATAGTTTCAAATATAGCAATTAAAAATACAGATTTAGAAAAAGTTACATGGGAAATCATATACTAAGAAAATTCATCGTTTACTTGATATTCACATGTAACTGAACGTCCCGTGTTTTATCTGGCAATCTTAGTTAAGAAACAAGTCATATTGATGAGTTTTTTCTGTCTCCAACATGCCTAGTTCCATGCTGGATGCCTAATAGTTTGGAGACTCTATTATTTCACTGCTATTTTAAAAACAAATATTGAAACACAGACAAACAAACAAAAGTGAATGTTCACCTCTCTGGATGATTTCAAAGTTCGGAACTAAGAGAAGAACTCAGGGCTCTATTCTACCCTCTGTTGCAATTCTGCATAGTACTCCACTATGTGCTGCAAAGCCATAGATAACTTAATGACATGACCGATACCTTACTTCCACACGGCACTTCAGGGTTATTACTCATTCTTATCACAACTTAAGTTTCAAAACAGATCAAGTCTACTTCTCACCAGCTTCCTGAATGTGTTCAAGAAGAACCAACCGTAAACCACAAATGATCCAGCTGCCTAAAAACTAATATGGAGTGTTTTTATATGCACTGTAATTTCTTCTTCCTTCTGCAATTGGGGACAATTTAGCTACAGAAATGAGTTTCTTCCCATTGGTAATAAAGGAAAGCTATTGTCTCTTAATTTCACTAAACAATAAAGCAACATTCTACTTTGCATATAAATTTGATGAGTTCCTCCTTATATGATTTTAAGAAAATATGATTGAGAAAAACTTTTAACTGGTTCTTAAAATAGCAACTGTGCAGCCTCCATTTAGTTATCCATGGTGATTTTTTTCAAACTTAAAAAAATATATCAATATGAATCAAATGAAAGTGGATATGACCTCTCGTCAAGTGAAATTAAAAATATATTTAGATTTTCATAGTCTTCCAGAAAAACAAAGAAGAATATTACACATTTGTGGTTGGATTCTGAAATTCAAGAGCTCACAAATAGGTATATAGAATTAAACTCAAAAATCCTTATGACAGAAAGTGAAGAGGAACTAAAAAGCCTCTTGATGAAAGTGAAAGAGGA
>SJYC01028420.1:0-10275 GCA_006408675.1 Madoqua kirkii | reverse complement strand
GATTTCTTTGGGAGGAATGATGCTAAAGCTGAAACTCCAGTACTTTGGCCACTTCATGAGAAGAGTTGACTCACTGGAAAAGACTCTGATGCTGGAAGGGATTGGGGGCAGGAGGAGAAGGGGACGACCAAGGATGAGATGGCTGGGTGGCATCATGGAATCGATGGACGTGAGTCTGAGTAAACTCTGAGAGATGTTGATGAACAGGGAGGCCTGGCGTGCTGTGATTCATGGGGTTGCAAAGAGTTGATCACAGCTAAGTGACTGAACTGAACTGAACTGAGAAAATGTTTATTTTTCTCTTTTTTTCAAAAGCAAATAAATGAAACAATGCATAACAGGGACATGTTTTAAAAATTAAAAACGACTTTTTAACTCTTAGACTGTTAGCTAAATAGTCATAATTTTTTTTAAAACAGGCCTATTTTTTGCCTGGAGTGGAAGGGATGCACAGAACTCTTCTGAACCTTTCTAAATGTAAAACTTTAGTTAATTTTATTTATGCTGTTTGATTCTCGGCTTCCTAATCTACAGAATGTGGACAATAAGATTTGCTCCAGAGTTATGACATTAACTTAGATAATGATTGTTAAATCTCTGTCTCTGAACCCAACCCAGAATGAGCAGTCACTATATGTCAGTTAATAATAATAAAAACAACACAAATTTCTGGTACTACATTATAGTGGAATATAATCAAATTCCAATTTGCTCTTTTAGATATAAAACAGTCTAAGGGAATTCACTTTAATTTCACTATAAATATTGTCTATTTTAATGTAAAAGTAAATTACATGTATATTAAATATATATATACACACACATACATACACACATGCATCATCCCCATAGCAACAGGATTCAGAGGGAGTTCTTAGGTGGATTAACTGTGCTAACCACTACCTACTCAAAGAACAGAGCTAGTGTTGAAGCAAGTATCCCATAGTCTTTACTGAATTTTCACAAAGAGTATATGGAAAGGAGAAATGCCACAAAAGAAAGGAAACTACCAGAGAGAACAAATTTGTCTCTAGTTCAATCTAAGGTTCACATACTCAGAAGCCTCAGGATGGAATGCTATGAATAAACAGTCTAAGGGAATTCACTTTAATTTCACTATAAATATTGTCTATTTTAATGTAAAAGTAAATTACATGTATATTAAATATATATATACACACACATACATACACACATGCATCATCCCCATAGCAACAGGATTCAGAGGGAGTTCTTAGGTGGATTAACTGTGCTAACCACTACCTACTCAAAGAACAGAGCTAGTGTTGAAGCAAGTATCCCATAGTCTTTACTGAATTTTCACAAAGAGTATATGGAAAGGAGAAATGCCACAAAAGAAAGGAAACTACCAGAGAGAACAAATTTGTCTCTAGTTCAATCTAAGGTTCACATACTCAGAAGCCTCAGGATGGAATGCTATGAATGCTAAGTTGCTTCAGTCATGTCCAACTCTGTGTGAACCTATGGACTATAGCCTGTCCAGGAGATTCTCCAGGCAAGAGTACTGGAGTGGGTTGCCATGCCCTCCTCCAGGGGATCTTCCCGACCCAGGGGTTGAACCTATATCTCTTATGTTTCCTGCATCAGCAGGTGGGCTCTTTACCGCTAGTGCCACCTGGGAAGCCCCTGAAGGATGGGGACCAGGGTACACAGGAGAGCATGTTCCCTCCCAACAGGCTGTGGCTGCAGAAGGCTGTGCGCTAGTGTGGCCCATTCATCACATTTCTAAAGAGAATCCAGGCAAGCTTATGTACGAACGCCCTGACTTTAAAGTTTTGGTTGTAATGCTTTTGTACATATAAAGCCTATAGTCTGAATCTATGTTTAAAGAAGAATCCTCACAGCAAATGTAGAGCCAGGTAGGACAAAGGGATCATTGGCAAGAGTCAAGAAGTAAGGGACTAGGTTGGGAATAAATACCAGCACCTACAGATAGTGCTCCCTTTGTCTGGAAAGTTCTTTCCCATAAAATCTACCTCATAGACTTCAGTTTCCCAGTGCCATCCCCTGCTGGATCCTCTCTCTGACCCTTCTACCACATAGAGGTGCTGCCCTACATCACCCACTTGCAGACACATACATTACTAATCAGAACACATTTTACACTAGGAGTAAACTTGATCACTAATTAAAAAGCGAGCAACATGAGGGTTATATCTTTATTGGGTTTTGTTCACCATCACCACCTCAGTGTACCTAGAGATGGTGTTTCATCAATAGATGTCCTTTATTTGCTCTTCTTCACATCTGCGGTGAGACTCCTTAGGATGGGCAGGTGATCTATTTCATTTGCATCCAGCAACTGTCTCATTGTTGAATGCTGCTGCTGCTGCTAAGACGCTTCAGTAGTGTCCGACTCTATGCAACCCCATAAACAGCAGCCCACCAGGCTCCTCTGTCTCTGGGATTCTCCAGGCAAGAATACTGTAGCAGGTTGCCATTTCCTTCTCCAGTGCATCCATGCATGCTAAGTAGCTTCAGTTGTGTCTGACCCTGTGCGACCCTATGGACAGCAGCCCACCAGGTCCTCCTACACAGGATTCTCTAAGCAAGAATCCTGGAGTGGGTTGCCATTTCCTTCTCCACGTTGTTGAATATATAATAGTTATTCATTCAATGTTTTTAAAGTCTATTTATTAAGTGACTATTGTTAAGCTCTGTGTTAGAAATTTGGGATCCATAAAAGAACACAAGAGACAGACATCTCTGCCTTCATCCCTTATGGGGCTTCCATTCTTCTCTGCATTGGTTCCGTGGCTAGGGACACACGGTTGAGGTAGGACAGTGAACAAATAAACAATAAGTATCAAAGGTGATACGTAGTAGAGAAAAACATAAAGAGCAGAATAAAGAGATTGGAAATAAGGGGATTTGGTGTATGTGAACAGAAGCAGAATTAAATAAGGTGTCAAGATAGATCTCACTGGGAAGGTGAGATTTGAGCATAGAGCTGAAGAAGACGAGGAGCTTAGTTAATCAGATATATTGGAAATGAACATTCCAAGCAGAGGAAATAACTGAGAGCAAAGGCCCAAAGGACTGAGTGTCTGATGTGCTCAAGAAATGGCAAAGGAGGCCAGTTTGGCTACAGAGGGGAGGAATAGGACAAAAGGCTCAGGAGGGTGGGCAAAGATAGTCTAGGGCCTGCCAGACCATGTTATAGACAGGGAGTGAAAGAATGCTACTAGAATCAAGTGGTCAAAAATCAGCAGTTTTAGATAATGGGAAAAAAATATAACCAAAGAATATAATGGCATAAAATATAATCAAAGAATATACAGCAATTCAAATGCAGTGAACATGTGGGGTTTGCTTTGAGTTTTGTGCTCAAATATCCAAGCGGTGGTGACAGAAAGAAAATAAAATGGAATAATACTGGGGTTATGAAGATAAGAATTGTGCTTCTGTGTGTGAGTGTGTGTGTGTTTGAGAGAGAGAGAGAAAGAGAGGAGAGCACTTGTAATACCTGGGGTATGAATTCATATATAGTAAATAATTTTTAAAAACGGAAAATTAGAACATCAGCTGATGAGGAAAATGTAATAGCGTATTACTGGCACATGGGGAATAAAAAAGTTATAATAACTACAATTAGTAACAGTATAAAAGATTGTATGAATTTGATTTTATATAGACCTAGGTGAGTTTTCAGAACTCTGTTGTCATTGTAAACATTATTTTCTCATTCATAATCAAACTATAAGAATATTTGCAACATTTTCAAAACATTTCTTTCATTAATATATCCTATATCAGAGAAGGAAAGTTTTCCCATTTTCTTTTAACTTTTTAAAAAATATATCTCGCAGAGTGCTTGTTAAGTAACATCTCTTCAATTTGGCTGGAAAATTGTAGCCACTTTAGTTCTGCAACAGCAGGGGATCTTAACCTGGTTTTCACTGGCAGGTTTTGGAATGTCTGTGAACCCCTCATTGTATGCAAAATTTTCTATATATGGGAATTTTTCTAGGAAAAGTTTTCAGTTTAAAACTATAAAATATTATGTTTCAAGGCATTAAAAATATCTTCTAAAATGATATCTAAGAGTTGGATCTCTTAAGATGACTCCAAAATGCCCTGTTTTTGTCATGATCTACACTAAGGCAACAGCTACACTAACAAATGGAAGTAATAAACAGAAGTAATTATTTGCATAATTCAAAACAAAGAAAAAATTATTCACCAGAATTATCCGAACAAGGTAGGCATTAATACGGTTTGCTTTGAATTAGATAATTGCCCTAGTCATCCATTTACAGCATCTATGATTAAAGGTAATTTTAAAGATAAAATAAAAATTCCTTTTCCTATAAAGCACTTATAGTTGCATTTAATTTTTGAGATTTGTTTTTGGAAAGCTTTTTTTTTTGCTTTAACCTGTATATTTTCAAATAACTTATTTTCACATAAAATATTAATGCCAGAAAATCTGAGCTCCTTAAGTAGACAGAGCTATAACACATCAAACTTATTTCACTTTTACTTTTTCTGGCAAATGAAAAAAACAAAAGCAACTGAGAAAGGAGAATAGTTATTCAGACCAATCTCTTTAAGAAAAAAATGCAGAAACATCCTAAGTTTTAAGAGGATAACTTAAAGATTGACTCAAACTTTCACTCTCCAAAAAAGTCCCTATTATGATTTAATATCTTCACTTCTTTAACAGTCTGTTATTTATTGTTAGGAAGTTCTAACAGTGCTCTTCATCCAAAGTCTTCTTGAACACTTACACCCCGTAAGGCATGACAACTGTCATCCCATTTTACAGAAGAGTAAAGAAGCATCATTTACTTACTTACACTCACATCACTAATACTGGAGATGCAAAACCAGGACTTCAGAGACCACACTTCTGCATTTCTCTATGAATTCCAAAGCCACTTCACCTTACAATTCACAAGTAAAGAACTTGCAGGTAATCTAAGTGAGAAAATTATACTCCCCATGCAAACTGGATTCTCAATTTGTGTCACTTATAAATTGGCTCAGTATTCTTGGGGTTTCTACAATCATTCCAATGGCAAAACATTTTAGAAACTTCATTCTAAAACTCATTTTTCTAACCAGTAAAATTTAAGGAATTAAATAAAAGAAAGATTTTTTTTCACATTTGAATCATATTTGATGTACTTTATATGAGAACGTTTACATTTTCTAAAGCTTTTATTGCCTCTGAGAGAATACAACACGGATAAAGTACTAACAAAGTGTTTGAGCAAATTCTAAACACCACAGAACTCAGTGCCTACGGCAGCCTGACCTCTACTCAGAAATGAAGGATAACCTAAGAACACAGAAACTGCCTTATTACAGAGAAAGGAATCAAATTTATGTGAGAAGTATGTTTTCTAAACTGTGTTTTCTGAGGAATATTACTTGGAAATCTATTTTTAGTCTATTAGCCTATTATCCTTTACATTTTAGCATCTGGTTATACTAAGGGAAATCAGAAAGACAAAGCCAAATACCATAGATCACTTATATATGTAATCTTAAATATGATAAGAATGAACTTATCTATGAAACAGAAACAGACTCACAGACACAAAAAACAGGCTTATGGTTGCCAAGAGGGTGAGAGTTGGGGGATGAATTTGGACTTTGGGATTAGCAGTTGCAAACTATTATATATGGAATTGATAAACTACAAGGTCCTACTATATAGCACCAGGAACCATATTCAACAGCCTGCGAAAAGACATAATGGAAAAGAATTTTAAAAAGAATGTATGTGTACATGTGTGTGTGTATGTATATATATAGCTGAATCACTTGCTGTACAGTAAAAATTAACACATTGTACATCAACTATACTTCAATAAAAAAACAAATTTTTGCATCCAACAAATATATACTCCATATATAACAAGCACAGGAAATCTTGTGTACTTAAATTCAGTATGTCTCAGGTTGTTCCTATACTACCAAATATACTAGAACAAATCTGAAAACATCATATGAAATATTTTCACCTAAAACATGCATTCTTTGTCATACTCTAAATGAATCATCCTCTGTAAAGGTGTATTGAGGAACAATAAAAAGTTAATAAACCTGCCTATTAGTTTGAAGAACAAGGCAGAAAACAAATTGAGTTTAATAGGAATATCAAGAAAATCCTAAGGGCTGAAGGTGTTAAGTACAAGCTCATCTGCAATCACAAGGGGAACTGCTAGTAACCCCAGGAAAATTGGCCAGAAGTAGTAATAGAATCATATCAAACCAGATCCACTTTCCCAACCTCTTTCCCTTATACCAAAGAGGAAGTACCTGATCAACTCATTATAGTACACTGCGGACTGCTGCACCACAAGCCAACTATTATCACCAAATGGATGTGCATTCAAGTTTGCTCTTTCACTCTTTTTATATCACCACTTAAATGCATAATTTGATTATACAATGAAACCACCCTAATCAATCCTCTTGTGCAGAACATATCTACTTCTATATTGTTTTCTCATATTTAAATCTCTGCAAAATAAAGACATATTTGACATAACCTGAAATTGATTACCTTACTGATGAAAATCAGGATGATGGTCCATATTGTTTGCAATGACTAAAAGATCATGTTATATAGGAAGGACATTTTATTGGCACCCAAATCATCTGCCTACATGGCAGGAATAAAACTGAACAAGAGACCCAACTCTAAAGATTAACATGACATTATTGTGTTAGGTAAAATTTCTAAAATGGCTCCCCAAAGATGTACTTCCCCAAATCCTTCCTGCCCTCAGTACCGATGGGTATGATGAAATATCCCTTCTGTGATTAGGCTGTCCTATGGCGTAGTTGGTCTTAAAATATGGAGTGTGTCCTGCTCTAACCACACAATCCTTTTAAAAAGCCAAGAGTCTTATCCAACTGGTAGCAGAAGAGGAAGAGAGGAAGATGCTAACCAAGAAAATAGGTGCCTTTGCTGGCTTAAAAATGAGAAGGGCCATTTGACAAACAGCTCCCTAAGTTTTATAACTTCAGGAACTGAAGTCCATTTAAAACCTGAAAGATTTTAAAGCAAATTCTTCCCTAGAGATTTGATTGTACCTTGGGAGACCCTCAGAAGAGAACCCAGCTGAGTTCCCTAAGAATTCTGAGCTACAGAACTGGGAGACAATAAGACAGTGCTGTTTTTAACCCCCTAAATTTGTGTTAATTTGTTATAAATCAATTTTAAAACGAACAGATATTTCAACAAGGATGGAGTAACAAATAGTTAAAAGCTCCCTCTCTGCTTTGTCATTTTTACAGATTGTTATTTATTTTAAAATTTTTCACTAGCAGATGAAAATAAGCTGGTTTAATTATCAACAACTTACTATTTCTTATGTCCCTATACGAGCCAACTAAAACCAATAAGCTGCCTTAATAGTCTAGTGCAAAAAGGACATTGCAGGTAATGGTTGTCTATGACAACCAGATTACATTTGCTTGCCAAAAAGTTTGTATAAACATATGTTAACATTAATTACTCCTGCAATTAATAAGTATAATGAGGGAGATAATTTGAGGCTATACAAATATCCTATTTCACCTTAAAGTTTCATTCAATGATTTTAATCATTTTCAGTATATCCTACCTGCAATAATTGTTAATTGTGATAATGTAATTATGATATATCCCTCATTTTTCTACATTTATTACTTAGAATTATTCTGTAAGGATTCATTAATCCTTGTGATTCATTCATTCATAGTGATTCCTAACTTTGGAGTTCCAAGTCATTTTGTATTTTCTCTACCCCAGTGTAGAGTCAGTCATTCTTTCAAGGAACCCTGGTGTCTTTTATTGGAGAATGACACTAAGAAACCAAGATTGAGGCAATAAATATGCTTGTCACTACTGGAATATCATTGCTTCTATGATTCTCAGCAAACAGAACCAGAAAATAGGTGCATGTATTCCAACTCATGTAGGCATGTATATATGAATATGTATGTATGTGTGTGTGTATATGTATGAATCTACCTACCTTCATTCATACTGATATCTCTGATTCTAATCTAGCACTATAAGGTAATTATAGTTTTTCTCCCCACTTCTTATCTGCAACTTACTTATCTCACATGAAAATTTTGGTTTTCATTACATATATTTTTAAATATCTTTCCATCATCATTTAAGCTATTATCACATTGTATAGCCTGGAATGAGTATCTGGAAGCAGGACAAAAAAGGAAAGGTCTGACTTTGATGCATGTTCACAACAAAGTTTTACTAATTGGTCTAGCAACTCAGAGGAAAAAAAATTGTGTATCAAGAAGATGATAACATATAATTCAAGAAAACAATAAATTATGAAATGCCGTTTTCACAGCTAAGGGCCCCGTGCTTACCCACTGTGCTATTTCTTCTACTGTTGCTAGTTGCTAGCTCTTGAATTCCACCCTGTCCCATGAAGTGAAGCCTATATATTTCAAAAAGTCAAGATATCAACTTTATCTAGAAACTTATCATAACTTGGGAGTGCCACTTTATCCTTATCCTATTTAATTAACTGCTCACATCTTCCATATAATTCCATTTATCTCCTAATTTAAGAACGTTTCCACTAAAGAAAACAGTATGGAGGCTTCCTCCCAAATCTAAAATTAAAAGTAGACCTACCATTTCTCCAAAGAAGATATAGAATGGTCCATAGGCGAATGAAAAGATGTTCATAATTACAAATTATTAGAGAAATGCAAATGAAAACATCAATAAGTTACCACCTCACACCAGTCAGAATGGCCATCACTGAAATTCTACAAATAATAAATGCTGGAGAGGGTGTGGAGAAAAGGGAGCCCCCATACACTGTTGGTGGAAATGTAAATCTGTGCAGCCACTATGGAAAACAGTATAGAAGTTCCTCAAAAAACTAAAAATAGAGTTGCCATATGATCCAGAAACCCATTCCGAGGATTTATACCCAGATGAAACTATACTTCAAAAAGACACATGTACCCTATGTTCATTGCAGAACTGTTTATAATGGCTAAGACACAGAAATAACCTAAATATCCATCAATAGATGAATGGATCAGAAGTGATGTATACACACACACACACACACACACACACACACACACACACACACACTAGAATATTACTCAGCCATTAAAAAGAATGAAATAATGTCGTTTGCGGCAATACAGATGGACCTAGATGTTATTACACTAAGCAAAGTCTGAAAGAGAAGAACAAATACCATATGATATTACTTGAATGTAGAATATAAATTAACACATCTAAAAAACAAAATGGAGAAGGCAATGGCACCCCACTCCAGTACTCTCGCCTGGAAAATCCCATGGACAGAGGAGCCTGGTAGGCTCCCATGGGGTCGCGAAGAGTCGGACACGACTGAGCGAGTTCCCTTTCACTTTTCACTTTCGGAGGAGATGGCAACCCACTGCAGTGTTCTTGCCTGGAGAAGCCCAGGGACGGGGGAGTCTGGTGGGCTGCTGTCTGTGGGGTCACACAGAGTTGGACATGACTGAAGCAGCAGCAGCAAAAACAGAAACAAATTTCAAATATATAAAACAGACCTGTGGTTGCCAAGGTGGACTGTAGGAGGGAGAGAGAAGGATGGGGAGTGTGGGATTAGCAGACGCAAACTATTACATAGAGGGTGGATAAACAGAAAGGTCCTACTATATTCATTATCCTGTAATAAACCATAATGGAAAAGAATATGTAAAAGAATACACATACACACACACATATATATATACACACACACATATATGAGTCATTTTAGTGTACAGCAGAAATAAAACACAACATCGTAAATCAATTATACTTCAATAAAATATTTTTAAACTGTAGATCTACCACACAACCCACCAATTCTAGTACTGGTACTCACCCAAAGAAAATAAAATCAGTAGTTTAAAAATATATATGTAAAGACGAGAGTGAAAAAGTTGGCTTAAAGCTCAACATTCAGAAAACGAAGATCATGGCATCTGCTCCCATCACTTCATGGGAAATAGATGAGGAAACAGTGGAAACAGTGTCAGACTTTATTTTGGGGGGCTCCAAAATCACTGCAGATGTGACTGCAGCCATGAAATTAAAAGATGCTTACTCCTTGGAAGAAAAGTTATGACCAACCTAGATAGCATATTCAAAAGCAGAGACATTACATTGCTGAGTAAGGTCCATCTAGTCAAGGCTATGGTTTTTCCAGTAGTCATGTATGGATGTGAGAGTTGGACTGAAGAAAGCTGAGCACTGAAGAACTGATGCCTTTGAACTGTGGTGTT
>SJYC01028419.1:0-52444 GCA_006408675.1 Madoqua kirkii | reverse complement strand
TGGGATTCTCTAAGGCAAAAATAGTTGAGCAGGTTGCCATTCCCACCTCCTGGGGATACTCCTGACCCAGAGATGGAAACCACAGCACCTCCTGCCTCTTCTGCATTGCAGGCAGATTCTTTACCACTGAGCCACTTGGGAAGCCCAAATACCTGTATAGATTCACTTAACTTCTTCTATAACTGAATATAGAACAATTCTATGACCTCAAGACATGCCTTTATGCTATAAGTTTATGGTCACAGTCTACCCCAAGTCTTGGCCCTAGAAACCAGTGGTCTATTTTGCATCTTATATTTTATCTTTCTGATAATGTCAGGTAAATGGAATAATAAAATATTTAACCTTTTGCGACTAGCTTTTTTTTTTTTTTAACTTATAATGCCTTTGAGATTCATTCAAATTGTTACATTATATAGAAGCTCATTCTTTACTTTGGAAGGAATGATGCTAAACCTGAAACTGGAATGATGCTAAAGCTAAAACTCCAGTACTTTGGCCACCTCATGTGAAGAGTTGACTCATTGGAAAAGACTGATGCTGGGAAGGATTGGGGACAGGAGGAGAAAGGGACAACCGGAGACTGAGATGGCTGGATGACATCACGGTCTCGATGAACGTGAGTCTGAGTGAACTCCGGGAGATGGTGATGGACAGGGAGGCCTGGCATGCCGCGATTCATGGGGTCGCAAAGAGTCGGACACAACTGAATGACTGAACTGAACTGAAGGAGAAGGCAATGGCACCCCACTCCAGTATTCTTGCCTGGAAAAATCCCATGGACGGAGGAGCCTGGTGGACTGCAGTCCATGGGGTCGCTAAGAGTTGGACACGACTGAGCGACTTCCCTTTCACTTTTCACTTTCATGCACTGGAGAAGGCAATGGCAACCCACTGCAGTGTTCTTGCCTGGAGAATCCCAGGGACGGCGGAGCCTTGTGGG
Source organism: Madoqua kirkii (assembly GCA_006408675.1). Classification (NCBI taxonomy): domain Eukaryota; kingdom Metazoa; phylum Chordata; class Mammalia; order Artiodactyla; family Bovidae; genus Madoqua; species Madoqua kirkii. The sequence continues at coordinate 51,501 of SJYC01028419.1, read as the reverse complement.
CTGCCATATGGGGTCGCATAGAGTCAGACACGACTGACTGAAGAGACTCAGCAGCAGTAGCAGCAATGTTCCATTGAATGAATGTGCCACAGTGTATCGATTCATCCACTAAAGGACATTTCAGTTTTGGGCAATAGTGAATCAAGATTCTATAAACATTATTTTTGCTGAATTTTGTTTTCATTTATCTAGAATAAGTACCAAAAAGTAAAAATATTAGATCATATAGTAATTGCTTATTTAAATCTAAATAGTTTCAAAATAGATTTACCATTTTGTATTCCCATCAGTAACGTATTAGAGATGCAGTTGCTTGGCATCCTCACCAGTACTCAGGATTGTTATCATATTTTTTTTTCATTTTAGCTATTCTATTAATCATGCAATGGTATCTTTTGGTTTTAATATGCAATTCCCTAATAAGTAATGTAATTATAATTGAATTATATGTAATTATAATTTAATTATTAAAAACAGAGACAGTGGTTTCTCCAGTAATCATGTGTAGATGTGAGAGTTAGACAATAAGGAAGGCTGAGTATTGAAGAATTGATGCTTTTGAACTATGGTGTTGGAGAAGACTCTTGAAAGTCCCTTGGACTGCAAGGAGAGCCAACCAGTCAATCCTAAAGGAAATAAATCTTGAATATTCTTTGGATGCTGAAGTTGAAGCTCCAATACTTTTGCCACCTGATGTGAAGAGCTGACTCATTAGAAAGGACCTTGATGCTGAGAAAGATTGAAGGCAGGAGGCGAAGGGGATGACAGAGGATGAGATGGCTGAATGGCATCAGTGACTTGATGAACACCAGAAGATGGTGAAGGACTTGGAAGCCTGGCACGCTGCAGTCCAGAGAGTTGCAAACAGTTGGACACAACTGAGCGACTTAACAGCAATAGTTAATAACATTAAATATCTTTTCACATGATTTTTCATCTTTATATATACTTTGTTCAAATTCCTAGTGAAGGGCCTTGTCCATTTTCACAACTTTGATAGTTTGGTTTTTTAAATTGACTTTTGGATGTTCTTTACATAGGCTCAATATAAGCACTTTGCCAGGTGTGTGATTTGCCAACATTTTCATTTTTTAGTTTACCCCTTCATTCTCATAGTAAAAGTGTCTTTCACAAAAGATGTTTGTAATGTTGATAATGCCAAGTTTATCTTTGCTTTGCTTTATGGACTGTGCTTTTGGTGTCATGGCTAGGAGCTTTTGACCTAGCCAAGCCATAAAGATTTTCTTCTAGAAGTTTTACAGTTGTGCATTTTATTTTTAAATATACTATTAATTACAGCTATGAACTTTAGATCAAGACTTTTTCCACCTATGGGTAACCAATCATTCAAATATCATTTCCTGAAAAGACTGCTCTTTCTCCACTCATTGCTTTCACTATTAAGTGTGATGTTAGCTGTAAGTACTTTGTATATATCAATTAGTAATCTGAGGAAGATCTCTTATATTCCTAATTTTCTGAGAGTTTTGCACATAATGTTACATATGTCAGATGCTTTCGTTACATCAACTGACATGACAATATGACTTTTGTCTTTTGAGTATTAAAATGATAGATATTACTGATGATTCAGCTTTTACAAAATTTATCGTAATGTGTCTAGTTGTACAGTATCCAAAAGTCAACAATAGCAGCATTCAGCAATTGCAATGTGGCTACTGCTACTACTAAGAAGCTGAATATTTTAAGTTAGTTAATTTTAATTTAGATAGTGAGTGGAACTAATGACTACTGTGTTAGGTTTTGAAGATATAAAATAGCAAAGGAAAAAGTGCTGAACAATATTGATCTAGCTAAGCTTATATTAATTTTAATAATTTATCTGTTTACATAAAAAACAAAAGAAATTAAAATCATACCATCTGTAACTAATTACTATCTTACTTCTTCGTTTCCAAATGTTGTATCTTTTTCTTGACTGATCTCAGTGGTTGTGATGTTTAGCTCCACACGAAACAGAAATGGGGATAATATGCATTTTTATTTTGCACTTGATCTAAAATGAAATGCTTCTCATGTTTCACCCTGACGCACAACTATATACATAGACACACAAAATTTCTATAAGAGAATACTGTCAGTATTGAACAACAATAAACATTGTGTTAAGCCAATCTGTTTAATCAACATGCTTACACACTTGTTAATTCAAAGCAAAGCCATGTGGTTTTAAATGGCATTTAATAAATAAAAATCTTGATATATTTTTTCTAATGGTAGCATACAAGGCATATTGAATATAATAAAAACAAAATCAAAATGCATTTCAATTATTATTCAAATTTTGAAGTTCTATCTACAACTCTTACTCAATTTTTGTTCAACTCATTTATGGAGAGAGATTTTTTTGATGTAACCCAACTGCAAGGACACATAAGTTTTATCAGAGATATTTTTCATGTTCAACTGTGAATCCTTGGGTGCTTTATAGTCTGATGGGGGGACAAGACATGTTTTCAGGCAACTGGAATGGATGGATTGAAAGTACAGAGAACTAAGAACTCAGCTTCTTCCTGAGGCATCGTCAGGGACTCAGATTTCACCACAGAACCCTGCGTCTATTTAGAAAACTGTTGGTATAGGTTTAATGGTAGGAAAAAATATATTTCAAAAATTAATTTATGATTATTTCTCTTTGTGCAAATGTGCTTTATGAAAAAATAAAAATGGCTTTATACTTAAATAAAGCAACTTCAGTTCATTTCAGTTCGGTCACTCAGTCATGTTCAACTCTTTGTGACCCCATGGACTGCACCATGGGAGGCTTCCCTGTCCATCACCAACTCCTGGAGCTAGCCCAAACTCATGTCCATCAGTTGGTGATGCCATCCAACCATCTCACCTTCTGTCGTCCTTTTCTGCCTTCAATCTTTCCCAGCACCAGGGTCTTTTCCAAAGAGTCAGTTCTTCGCATCAAGTGGCCAGAGTATTGGAACTTCATTTTTATAATCAGTCCTTCCAATGAATATTCAGGACCGGTTTCCTATAGAATGGACTGGTTGGATCTCCTTGCAGTCCAAGAGACTCTTAAGAGTCTTCTCCAACACCACAGTTCAAAAGCATCGATTGTTTGGTGCTCAGCTTTCTTTATAGACCAACTCTCACATCTGTACATGACTACTGGAAAAACCACAGCTTTGACTAGACGAAACTTTGGTGGCAAATAAATATCTCTTCTTTTTAATATGCTGTCTAGATTGGTCATAGCTTTTCTTCCAAGAAGTGTTTTTAAGTTTCACGGCTGCAGTCACCAACTGCAGTTATTTTGGAGCCCAAGAAAACAAAGTCTCTCACTGTTTCCATTGTTTCCCCATTTATTAGCCATGACGTGATGGGACCAGATGCCATGATTTAAAGTTTTCTGAATGTTGAGCTTTAAGACAACTTTTTCCACTCTCCTCTTTCACTTTCATCAAGAGGCACTTTAATTCTTCTTTGCTTTCTGCAGTAAGGGTGGTATCATCTGCATACCTGAGGTTATTGATATTTCTCCAGGCAATCTTGATTCCAGTTTGTGTTTCATCCAGTCCAGCATTTCACATGATGTACTGTGTATAAAAGTAAAACAAGCAGGGTGACAATATACAGCTTTTATGAACTCCTTTCCCGATTTGGAACCAGTCTATTGTTTCATGTCCAGTTCTAACTATTGCTTCTTGACCTGCACACAGATTTCTCAGGATGCAGGTCAGGTGGTCTGGTATTTCCATCTCTTTTAGAATTTTCCACAGTTTGTTGTGATCCACACAGTCAAAGGCTTTGGCATACGCAATAAAGCAGAAGTAGATGCTTTTCTGGAACTCTCTTTCTTTTTTTATGATCCAATGGATATTGACAATTTGGTCTCTGGTTCCACTGCCTTTTTAAAATCCAGCTTGAACATCTGGAAGTTCACAGTTCATGTACTATTGAAGTCTGCCTTGGAAAATTTTGAGCATTACTTTGCTAGCATGTGAGATGAGTGCAACTGTGTGATAGTTTGAGAATTCCTTGGCATTGCCTTTCTTTGGGATTGGAGTGAAAACTGACTTTTCTAGTCTTGTGGCCATTACTGAGTTTTCCAAATTTGCTGGCATATTGAGTGCAGCACTGTAACAGGATCATCTTTTAGGATTTGAAATACCTCAACTGGAACTCTATCACCTCCACTAGCTTTGTTCATAGCGATGCTTCCTAAGTCCCACTTGACTTCACATTCCAGGATGTTTGGCTCCAGGTGAGTGATCACACCATCATGGTTAACTGGGTCATGAAGATCTTTTTTGTATAGTTATTCTGTGTATTCTTGCCACCTCTTCTTAATATCTTCTCTGCTTCTGTTAGTTCCCTACTGTTTCTGTCCTTTGTTGAGCCCATCTTTGCATGAAATACTCCCTTGGTATCTCTAATTTTCTTGAAGAGATCTCTAGTCTTTCCCATTCTATTATTTTCCTCTATTTCTTTGCACTGAGGCTTTCTTATCTCTTCTTGCTATTCTTTGGAACTTTGCATTCAAATGGGAATATCTTTCCTTTTTTCCTTTGCCTTTTGGTGCTCTTCTCTTCTCAGCTATTTGTAAGGCCTCCTCAGACAACCATTTTGCCTTTCTTTTTCTTGGGGGTGGTCTTGATCACTGCCTCTTGTACAATGTCATGAACCTCCATCCATAGTTCTTCAGGCCCTCTGTCTATCAGATCTACTGCCTTGAATCTGTCACTTCCACTGTATAATTATAAGGGATTTGATTTAGGTCATACCTGAATGGTCTAGGAGTTTTCCCTGCTTTCTTTAAGACTGAATTTGGAAATAAGGAATTCATGAGCTATGTTATAGCTCCCAGTCTTGTTTTTCCTGACTGTATAGAGCTTCTCCACCTTTGGCTGCAAAACATATAATCAATCTGATTTCAGTGTTGGCTATCTGTTGATGTCCATGTGTAGAGTCTTCTCTTGTGTTGTTGGGAGAAGGTGTTTGCTATGACCAGTGCCTTCTCTTGGCAAAACTCTGTTAGTCTTTGACTTGCTTCATTTTGTGCTCCAAGGCCAAATTTGCCTGTTACTCCAGATATCTCTTGACTCTTACTTTTGTATTCCAGTCCCCTATAATGAAAATGACACCTTTTGGGGGGTGTTAGTTCTAGAAGGTCTTGTAGATCAACTTGAACAAGGGGAAATGAACTTGAAGAAAGGGGAATTCATTTGTAGTTTTATGACATCTGTTTGCATCAATGTCTATTTCATAACATTTTCTAAGGAAAAGCCAGTTTGGTGGTAACAAGGAAAATATCTTTGCCGTATTATCCTTTATAAAGTTTTTAAATGTATATCAAAGCAAATTGACTAAAGCAAAACATACAGGTTTAGAAATTTTCAATTCTACAACTTATTTACCTGCTCTTGAACCTACTCTCATTATCCTTCTCATTCTCTATTCCTTCCCATTGGGACTTACGTGTGTTCACCTTCTACTTCTTAAAACTTAATGTAATAATTTTAATATAGTAATATTAGAATACACATAATTAACATAGTAATCAAACATATATTATTATATAAACAATAATCATGGAAGCTAAGTTGCATGACCTGAAAAACAAGGTTAGGATAGAAAATGTATGTCTGATTTTAAAAAAAATTTTGGATGTGTCAAAAAAGTCCACTATATTCTCACTACTTCTCTTCCAGAACCCCTACAGTACTGTGAAATATAACCAAGGGTGCAATTTCCATGCTATTTCTATACATACATATTATAAAACTCAAAAGATAGCACCACTAATACACTTGTCTTCAGCTGAAATGTCTTTCAAACTGCCTCTTTGAGGCAGTGCTGGAATCTGCATTAAGACAGCAGTCACAAAAGTCTGTCAGAAACTCATCTTAGATAAATGTATCATTTCATGATAGCAAAGAATTAGAAATATAAGAGCTTTACAGGTGGCTCAGACAGTAAAGAACCTGCCTGTAACACATGAGACCCGAGTTCCTTCCCTGAGTGGGGAAGATTTCCTGGAGAAGGAAATGGCAACCCATTCTATTATTGTTACCTGGAGAATTCCATGGACCAAGAAGCCTGGTGCGCTCCTGTTCATGGGGTTAGAAAGAGTCAGACACAACTGAAAGACTAACACACACACACAGAAATACAATATGGAAAAATATCCAGGACTTCCATTTATGTAGACATATCAATGACTTCTAGCATCATGATTATTATACTATAGCCACCAAAGCTTACCTTTCCTTTACTGATGATAAAGAAGGTATCCCCTCTTGCACCTTGCCTGATGATATATTCCCCATTTTCATAGTGGGTCTAAAAAACAGAAACAGTAACAGAAAAATAAATTAAGAAAGAAGTAATTTACTAAACAGCTCAACCTCTTCAAATACTATTAGTTCCTAAGGGAGGAATTCATCGTTATGGAGTTTTACCCAAGGATAGAATCCATCATTATTTAAGAATGATTAATAGTCAGTGAACACAATGATTACAAAGAAATCATTTCTATCTTGCTCATCTTAAAAACTATTTCTTTAGTGCCATTTTTCTGGATGATTATATCTTCAAATTCATTCATTTTAATAGTTCAATGAAAATATTTCTGTTCCCATCATCTGAGCATGAAATAAAACCAGCAGAACTGATCATTAAACATGTCTTTTTGTATTATTTTATCTGTCATTTCCATTTGGCTTTAGTATTTTTGTGATGATAGCCTTGTTTTCTTTTTTCCCTTCTGAGAAAGCCCTATGGTATCTAGCATTTTTAAAGACCTTCGTTTTAAAATGAGGTTGATTTTTGGTGGGGGTTATATGGCACTCATCATTTTTTAAGGCACTGCTTAAGGCTTTAATGTCCTGCTTCAGCAATTTAGATTTGGCCATGTCAAACAGAATGTCTGCATTTTATGTACTGAATCCTGGTCCAACATCTGTGAGCTTGTAAACCACCAAACTGGGAGCAAAGTAAGACTGTAAGAGAATTATCACAGTCAGTGTGCCAGTATTCTGATCACACACAGTTACTAGGTCGAGTCCCTGAGTGAAGACTGTTCCTGCGATAAACAAAAGTAATTACTATAAGCAGAGGTGGGAGAAAGTATATTGCTGGGTCAGGAGGTATAACAGAAAACTGAAAACTGCCTCATCTGGCCCTGTCTTTCTCTGAAGCTTAGCAAGGGAGGCATATTTGGGGAAAGATATCATTACTTTGTATACTCCTTAGGAAACAGATTTCACAGTTTGCATGTCATGCTCACCAGGCCAATGGCTGTGCTTTGTCCTGATACTTCAACACTGTTTCTTAATATTTTATTCACTCATATGTGGGGCTCTAAATGGGAAACCTTAAAAACAAAGGGGCTAGCTTTGTAGTCGAAAACCTAAGATGGTGCCTGGCGGAAGAGATGGGGCCAGGGTCTATGTTGTCTGTCAAAGTTTTTGATGGACTCTCTTGATTTCTGTGCACATAGACAGAGTGATCTCCATAGACTCCTGTTGTACTGAAGGCACATAATGATTTGACCTTTAATGTGACTGGTGCAACTATGGAAAGTCCCTCCTAAAACCCTCCTGTTTGTCTATATAAGCTGGGAGTTCGTAACAATAAAGCGGAACTGCTTCTACGGAACCCTTGTCGTGTCTGATTGTCTTTCGCTCCCCGGGGGCCTGGGTTGGCAGACCGCAGGCTCACCTCTCCTCGGGACCCCTCGGCTTTGCTGAGGGAAGTTCCACTGCCTCTACTCTTTCTGCGGAGTGCCCGCAGCACTCTTAAAATTACCTTTCAATACTAGCTAGTAAGAATAGCTATGCTTTTCCTTGTACATGAAGAAAATTAACATACCAAGGGTTGGCAGACCGCAGGCTCACCTCTCCTCGGGACCCCTCGGCTTTGCTGAGGGAAGTTCCACTGCCTCTACTCTTTCTGCGGAGTGCCCGCAGCACTCTTAAAATTACCTTTCAATACTAGCTAGTAAGAATAGCTATGCTTTTCCTTGTACATGAAGAAAATTAACATACCACTTGTTAATTGTTTTTTAACTCATGTATTTAACTAATAACAAGTTCTCTAAGTGAAAAAAAATTCCTCCTTATTTCTTTTCCCCAATCTCAACCATTAGATGGTAGTATACACAGTCTGGTATCTTTCAAGACTTCTTCCTATGCTTTTAAACATATATCAAAGTGCATATAAATATTTATTTCTAAATAAAAATAAGATCATATAATACATATTCTTCAACTGACTTATTTTATTTAACAAAATATCTGTGTTCTATTTGCAAATCTTGTTGCTTAGAAAACAACAGAGGAAATCTCTTTGCAATGAGTGGATTAGAAAAACAAAATAGTCATGCATTCATGCAAGAAACATTTCTGAATGACTTGGAGTCAGGCCTGGTAATAGTCACTGATGATACAAAGATGAATAAGACAAAAATCTCATGTTAGCTGCATCGTAGAGCCTTCCTTGATAGTGGTGATGTTATATAGTATACTGTCCAATATAGTAGCCAGTAGCCACATGTGGTGACAGAAAGATTGAAATATTGCCAGTGTGACGAAGAAACTAAAATTTAACATATTTACATTAATTTAAATGTAGAGACTCACACATGACTAGTAGCCACTACCTGTATAGCACAGGTAGTAGGTAAAACTGGCAAGGGAAGGGTTACAATCTATAGCGACAGGGCAGGGGCATGGGTGGACACCTTCCATACCCATAATGTTTTTTTTCTCTTGAATACAGCTTGATTAGTAAAACTCAGGACCTCTTTCTGCCCTTTTCCTCACTCTGTACCAGAGGAGATGGGGTCATTTATCTGCCTGATAAATTTGGAAATAATCTGCATGTTCATCTCAGCATCTCATCACTTTTAGGTGGGTGGGGGCTGGCGTCTCTGCCGCTTCTCCAGGGCAAGAATCTTCTCCACTGCACAGTGAGCCTGCCCCTGTCTGGGCTTCCTTGAAAGGACAAGTAAGTCTGCTCAAACAGAGGTCCAGCTGGGAAGCCTATTTATCTCTCATTCCTAAGCTACACTCTAGCCTAGAGCTTATTAGTGATAATAATAAAATTTCCTCTGGAGAAGGAAATGGCAACCCACTCCAGATTCTTGCAAAAATCCCATAGACAGAGGAGCCTGCCATGCGATAGTCCATGGGGTCTCAGAGAGCTGAGCACAACTAAGAAACTGAGCACACCGTTTAGTCCATAGTTTAGTGATATTTAGTCCATAGTTTAGTGATATTTAGTCCCATTCATCTCCCTCTAGTTGAGAATGAATGCTTCAGATCTTTGTTTTTTAAGACCCAAAGGAGCAACTTATTATTTCCTAAGTGTTACTAAGATTACTCTTTGGTTTCCCATGGAGTCGGCTGAACTAACTGCGAGGTACAATGCTTCATGCTTATGAGCACTGAATGCCAGTTGCTGGCTGGAGGCATAGCCAGGACTCTCAGCCCCTGTTTTCCCCCACATGAGCCTCTCTATGTGGCTGCCCAGTTTCTCCATAGCATGGTAGTTGGCCCCTGGGAGTGGGCCAGCTTCTTACATGGCATCTCGCTTCCTGTGATGCAAAGCAGAGGATGTCAAGCTTTCCCAAGGCCCCAGTCCCCTATCATATATGCTGCATTCAATGAATTGAAGCAGGTCCCAGGCCGATCTAGGCACAAGGGGAAGGGACTGCACAAAGGTGTGATCCTCAGTAGATACGGTCCATCAGGAGCTGCCAAAACACAGTCTGGCACACACCTCAGACTTCAAGTGTACTGAACTGAGTTCCTGGCATCCTTTTTCTAGTCCTACTTATCCCAAAGTCAATGCCAACTTCAGTCTTTCTGGGTGCTTGGGCCAAATCCCTTGGAGTCATCTGTAACTCTTCTATCTCACAGGCCACAATTGCTCTGTCAACAGACCTGGTGATCTACCTTCCAAAAACGCCCAGAATTCAATCACGCCTCATATCTGTGGCTATGACTGCCATCTTTTCTTACCCAATCCATGCAGCCATCTCCTAGCTGGGACCTCTGCTCTGGCCAGGCCCCTCAGTCCCTTTCCCACATAGCAGCCAAGTAACCCCATTAACAACCAGTGCCTGCCCCTCTGTTCACACCCCTGTAGGGCCCTTCTGCACATGTACAGTGTCCGACAGTGACTGCAGTACACTAATAGCTCCTGTTTGCTTGCTTTTGTCTTTTATTGCTTCACTAACCTCACCTCCCACCTCTCTCCCTCTCGTTACTGTCTGTTCTGTTCACATCACTTTCCTTGATGCTCCTTGAACACCCAGGTGTAGGCCCACCTTAGGCCCTCTGCACAGGCTTTTCTCTCTGCTTGGAAGGTCCCTCAAACTCAGGTATCTCATGACTCTTTCATGTCTTTGCCCAAATGTCACCCTCTTGATGAGATCTTTCTCAAACTTACCTTTAAATCTGTTTGTCTTCTCTGTACTTGTAACTCTTCTTAATTTTCTATGTAGCACTTACCACCTACATCTGTCAAAGTTCTGGCAGAAGAAACTGCCCCTTGGGAGAGGGGGGTGATCAAAGAAGGATGAATGATGGGAGTGAGGAATGGATTAGGGGATAAAAGAGGGCTGGTGGTAAATGGCCAGGGAGCAGGACTACTGGACCCTGCTGAGAGCTGAAGCCATGGGAGAGATAAGCTCAACAGGGACAGGAGCTGTAGCTTCTGATAAGGAACTGCTGCTGCTGCTGCTAAGTCACTTCAGTCATGTCTGACTCTGTGTGACCCCATAGACGGCAGCCCACCAGGCTTCCCCATCTCTGGGATTCTCTAGACAAGAATACTGGAGTGGGTCTGATAAGGAACATCCATTGCCAAACCCCTGCTTGGTTTGGGGAGAAGTGAGGGGGAAATACCCTGACTTCTCTCTTCTCTACCTTCTAGTCTCCTGCTGAAGTTCTCCTTGGCTGAACTCAGCTGGAAGTCATGAGACAATGGAGTCAATGGAGCCCTTCTATTCAGATCAGCTTCTAGGCAGAAAGAAGGGCCAGGAAGAATACAAGCTTCAGGTCCATGTTTAACATATCATTCAGTCATTTATCAGTGTTTTCCTCCACTAGAAGGAAGGAACTCTATGAGGGATTTTTATGTTGCTCCCTGTTGTGTCCCTTGCCACTAGAAGAATGCCTACGTGGTCACTAAATATTTGTCAAATGAACCGGTTACATTATAAGAATACTTAGTCTATCATGTAACAAGAAGTCTGAAAATTGAGCAGTTCCAAGGCTGGTCAATTTGTTGGCTAAAAAGTCCTGTGAAAGACCAGGTTCTTTCTCTGTTTCATTTGGCTTGTCCTCACTGGAGGGGTCCTTATGGTTCCAGGATGACTGCCACTGCTCTAGTCATCACACTTGAGTCAGAAGCAGAAAAGGTGAGTTTCTCATCTTACCACTACTTCTAGGTAAAAAATCTCAGAACACCGTAGTGATCATGTCCTTATGTCACCTCTGAGTTGCATACCTGTTCTTAAATGACTATCTGGTGAGATTAAATACGATTCCAAATGGTTCTTGTTAATCAAGCTCACCCACTAGGGCTGAGAAGAAATCATTTAAATGAAATAAAACTCTGGAAGTGGAAAAATGGAAAGAAGGGATTGTGGAGGCACCTAAGAGGGTATTTAATTCATGGAAAAACCCAGGCAGACTCTGAAGGGTCAGGGCTGAGATGCAGGTGGAATGAAGAGAAGGGGCTAGTAAAGCTGGGATGGTAGGTGTAAGAATAGATTCAGAGTCCACAGAATCTGTCTTCAAAGATCCACTGAGCTGTGGTGAAGGACAAGGAGGCACCTGCCCCTCGTGACAGTATGGTGGCCGACTGAACTCAACTAAGGGAGACCTGGGTTTGATCCCTGGGTTGGGAAGATTCCCTGGAGAAGGGACTAGCTCTCCACTCCTGTATTCTTGCTGGAGAATTCCATGGAGAGAGGAGACTGGTGGGTCGCAAAGAGTCAGACCTGACTGAGTACTAAGCACAGCACAATAGACAATCCTCAGTCTCCCAGCTGGCACTAGTGGTAAAGCATCTGCCTCCAGTGGAGCCACAGGAGACTCAGGTTCTATCTCTGGGTCAGGAAGATCCTTGGAAGAGGAAATGGCAACCCAGTATACTCCAGTATTCTTGCCAGGATAATTCCATGGACCGAGGAGCCTGGTGAGCTACAGTCTATAGGGTTGCTCAGAGTTGGGCACAACTCAGCACACATCCACAGATGATCCTAACAGATTTCTGGGGAATGTGCCCCAGTGCTTGACCCCCACCTTCTCCCAGAAGCTCTGGCTCTGGTTGAAGCTGGAGTTCAGAGCCAACCAAGAGCTATGGCAAAACGTGACTTCCTCTTATCTTTGGAGTCATGGCTCATCTCATGGACGCTTCACAATAACTGTACAAGGGGTTATGGTTAAAACTGTTATGGTTTTAACAAAGCTAAAGAAAATATAGCCCGAGTAACTGTCTCAAGGTCACACCCCTGACAAGAAGTGGGGGGGACCTTTTCTTTGCACATTTCATGACAACCTGTGGAGGAGATGGAGGGAAGGTTAGGCCATGCCCTGACCCCATCCATCTCCCTGTCTGTTGCTGGGCAGTTTGGTGTGGGTAATGACTGGGCCCTATTATGTTGCAAAGGAGAGAGGCATCTAAGTCACCTTCAGTGATATATAAATAGATCCTTCACAACCTCCTAGTTGAAAGTGATAGAAATTCAACCACAACTGGTAAGTGAGAAGGTACTGAGCACAAAACAGCATAGTCCAAAGTTAGTGGTGTCTGAAATGGCTGATTCCAGGGGTTAACCATGGTGCCAGCTCTCCTCTCCTCACAGCTCTGTGTGACCCATGTTAGCTTCTCATGAGGCTCTAGGGCATGCCAAGATAACAGTGGGCTTCCCTCATGTTCCAGACAGCTGGCTCTTTCATTATTCTAATTCCTTTATCCCAGAGAGCAGAAAGTTTGGCAGGGATATCCATAATCTTTTTATTTAACTCATGGATATTATCTAATCACTTTCATATGGTTTTATAACTGCAAACCCACAATTGCCGTATCAATTCTTCTAGTTTACCTGCATAGGCATGCATTGCTCATGTTTCTATGCTGCATAAGCTCATAAAACTCAAAGGTCCAGAAAAGAGCCTCTGGGACAGTGGCCAAAGGCAGTCCAAGTTTGGGAAAGATGACATCAATGTTGTCATAATACCAGGACTCTAATGGACATGCTATCCTGAATCATTCACTTGTGCCTGAGGGGAAGATGATCATGCATGCTGATTCTTCAAGAGTCTCTCTAATTATGTTCATCAAATGCCAGCAATTTCCCTGTTTTTTGAAGGTCACTTTGCCATTTTCTTATTTTAAATTAAATCATACAAATATACAAAATTTAGAAAGGGAAGGAATCCTAGCAATTAGGCAGATTCTTTTATGGGTTTCCATAGTTATGAGGATAAAAGCCAAACTCCTTAACATAGCCTGCAAGATCATCTATAGTCTGCTCCATGCCACCCTTTTCAGCCTCTTCTCCTTTTCCCCCACTCTTCCGTCCAGCCCTGCTGGCCCTCGTAGGTCCCTTTGTCAACTGTCTCACACTCCCTTCCTACCATCAGGACTAAGCTCTTCCATTGCTGTGTACCCACTGCTTCTCGCCTGCTGCTGCTGCTAAGTCGCTTCAGTCGTGTCTGACTCTGTGCAGCCCCATAGACCACAGCCCATCAGACTTCCCCATCTCTGGGATTTTCCAGGCAAAAACACTGGACTGGGTGCAATTTCCTTCTCCAGTGCTTCTCGCCTATTTACAGCCTAATTCTTTTTCAGACCTTAGCTTTACTTGACCTGGCATATCCTTATCCTCTACACCTACACCCACATCCACATATACAAACACACACACACAATCAGGTCTCCTTCATTGCCCTTTTCTGAGTTTATCGTTATTTATCTACTTATATGATATTTTTGTGATGTTTTCCACTGGATTTTAAGGTCTACTGAAGGCAAGGACTGTGGTTGGTTTTGTTCATTCTAATATCTTTGGAGCCTAACATAGAGCTTGGAACAGAATAAAGACTCAGAAAGAATGAGATTAGGTCATTTGTAGAGATGTGGATGGACTTAGAGTCTGCCATACAGAGTGAAGTAAGTCAGGAAGATAAAGACAAATATTGCATACTAGCACAGATATGTGGAATCTAGAAAAGCAAGACAGATGAATCTATTTGCAGGGCAGGAATGGAGGTGCAGATATAGAGAAAGGCCATGTAGGCACAGGAGTATGGGGAAGGTGGGATGAATTGGCAAATTAGGTTTGACATAAATATACTACCACGTGTAAATAGATAGTGGGAACTTGGTATATAGCACAGGAAGCTCAGCTTGCTGTTCTGTGGTAATGATGGGTGGGATGGAGGGAGGGTGGAGGAAAGTCCAAGAGGGAGGGGATCTAAATATACATATAGCTGATTCATGTTGTTGTATAGCAGAAACTAACACAACAATGTGAATCAATTATACTCCAGCAAACACACACACACACACACACACACACACACACACACACACAGAAAACCTAATTGGATGAATGAACCTTAATCTCCATCTTTCTAGCACTACCCATGGTCCAATCCAACAAAAGGCCTCCACCTCCAATAGTTGTGCTGAGACCAGCTGTCTTCACTAGCTCCCCTGTTAACTCCCCAGTCCAAGCCAAAAATCCCATCTTGTATTTTGTTAGTCCTCCCATCTGGCCTTCCTGCTTTGGCTCTTGCTCATCCATCCAATTCAACACCATTCCATCTAGTCTTCTCTTGACAACCAAAATGACCTTTCAAATAGCAAATCAACTGAAATCACTTTACTGTCAAAAACTTCCAATGGCTCCTTGCTACAATTAGCATCCTTAGCAAATTACTACAGTCTGTAAAGTTCTCTTAATGTGGCCCCTACCTCTCCATCCTCCTCCCCTCCCTCTCACCCTCATTCATTCTGTTTCAGAAATGCTGGCTCTCTCTGTGCTTTCTCTCTGTGTTTATCAGATTGGATCCATCCTCAGAAGTCTACATCAGTATACTCCATCAGGAATACTGCCCCTCAAGGTGTTGGTCATTATCTTTTTCTCATCAGCTAGGTCTCAACAAGGCCTTTCCTCACCACTCTTAGAATGTGCCCTCTACCCTCATTCATGTTCTATCCTATGTATGTCCTTGTTTTACATTTTTTATTTTAGAAAGTTCTCTAAAGCTGTGTGATTGTGCTTTGCTGCTATGAAAAGGCCACTGGACACTTCAGTGACTACTTGATGTAAACCACAGCTGCAAACCACAGCACAATGGAGCCTCTGCTAAGAAAGTCTTCTATCACAACCTTCATGATTTGAAACTTTTCTTCTTAATTGCTGGAACCCTCTCCCTCTGTCACCTGCTGCTCAGAGGATTTAGAAAACTTCACATTATGTCTATTCTTTGACTTAGAACCATGCCTAGCACACAACAGGCATTCAATGTATAATCTAGATAAAGGATAGATTAGGTCCAAACTCCTGTATTTGAATGGGAAATCTGGGTTATAAATCATAGATTATAGGATAATAGAGAAGGGGAATTGACAATATGTCTAAATATAAGCTAGATATTCCCCAAAGATAATAACTTAGAATAAATATTTTCAAAATTTGTGAATTAGGAAAAGCTAGTCTTCTTTTTGCCACTAAAGAAAAATGAATATAGATTTTATTATTGATATGGATGTGGGATTCTTAGAATTTAACATTAATATGTAAATATCCACTTAGACTTTTCAAAATTTTGTATATTATGTTGACACTTGGCAGAAGGCTTAGTACAACACTGGATACAGCACTTTGAGGGCTTGGGAGTTATTTCTCGGTGAATTTATGATTCATTTTCACTTTTCAGATAAGACTTATAGCTACTGATATAAAATATGTACTTTTTGGGGGGTTTCCCTGATGGCTCAGATGGCAAAGAATTCGATACAATTCAGGAAACGTTGGTTTGATCCCTGGGTTGTGAAGGTCTCTTAGAGAAGGGAATGGCTACCCATTCCAGTATTTTTGACTGGAGAATTCCATGGATAAAGAAGCATGGTGAGCTACAGTCCATGGGATCGCAAAGAATCAGACACGACTGAGTGACTGACACTTTTACTTTTTCATAGCTGTGCTTTAACTAGTGTCTTATTTTCAGCTCTCAACTCTATAATAATCTTTAATTGAAGTTCATTTAATATAAACTAATATAAATAAAGGGTAAAAATGGTATGGACCTATCAGAAGCACAAGATATTAAGAAGAAGTGGCAAGAATACACAGAAGAACTGCACAAAAAAGATCTTCACGACCCAGATAATCATGATGGTGTGATCACTCACACTCACCTAGAGCAAGACATCCTGGAATGTGAAGTCAACTGGGCCTTAGGAAGCATCACTATGAACAAAAAGCTAGTGGAGGTGATGAAATTCCAGTTGAGCTATTTCAAATCTGAAAAGATGATGTTGTGAAAGTGCTGCACTCAATATGCCAGCAAATCTGGAAAACTCAGCAGTGGCCACAGGACAGGAAAAGATCAGTTGTTATTCCAATCCCAAAGAAAGGCAATGCCAAAGAATGCTCAAACTACCGCACAATTGCACTCATCTCACATGCTAGTAAAGTAATGCTCAAAATTTTCCAAGCCAGGCTTCAGCAATACATAACCCATGAACTTCCAGATGTTCAAGCTGGTTTTGGAAAAGGCAGTGGAACCAAAGATCAAATTGCCAATGTCTGTTGGATCATTGATAAAGCAAGAGAGTTCCAAAAAACATCTAATTCTGCTTTATTGACTATGCCAAAGCCTTTGACTGTGTGAATCACAATAAACTGGAAAATTTTGAAGGAGATGAGAATACCAGACCACTTGACCTGCCTCCTGAGAAACCTATATGCAGGTCAGGAAGCAACAGTTAGAACTGGACATGGAAAAACATAATGGTTCCAAATAGGAAAAGGAGTATGTCAAGGCTGTATACTGTCACCATGCCTATTTAACTTATATGCAGAGTACATCATGAGAAACGCTGGGCAAGAGGAGGCACAAGCTGGAGTCAATACTGCCGGGAAAAATATCAAGAACCTCAGATATGCAGATGACACTACCCTTATGGCAGAAAGCAAAGAAGAACAAAAGAGCCACTTGATAAAAGTGAAAAAGGAGAGTAAAAATGTTGCCTTAAAGTTCAACATTCAGAAAACTAAGATCATGGCATCCGGTCCCACCACTTCATGGCAAATAGATTTGGAAACAGTGGAAACAAATGGCTGACTTTATTTTTCTGGGCTCCAAATTCACTGCAGATGGTGACTGCAGCCGTGAAATTAAAAGACGCTTACTCCTTGGAAGGAAAGTTATGACCAACCTAGACAGCATAGTCAAAAGCAGAGACATTACTTTGTTAACAAATGTCTGTCTAGCCAAGGCTATGGTTTTTCCAGTGGTCATGTATGGATGTGAGAGTTGAGCTATAAAGAAAGCTGAGCAGCAAAGAATTGATGCTTTTGAACCGTGGTACTGGAGAAGACTGTTGAGAGTCCCTTGGACTGCAAGAGGATCCAACCAGTCCATTCTAAAGGAGATCAGTCCTAGGTGTTCATTGGAAGGACTGAAGTTGAAACTGAAACTCCAATACTCTGGCCACCTGATGCGAAGAGCTGACTCATTTGAAAAGACCCTGATGCTGGGAAAGATTGAGGGCAGGAGGAGAAGAGGAAGACAGAGGATGAGATGGTTGGATAGCATCACCGACTCAATGGAAGGTGGATTTGGGTGGACTCCAGGAGTTGGTGATGGACAGGGAGGCCTTGTCTGTTGTGGTTCATAGGGTCGCAAAGAGTTAGACATGACTGCATGACTGAACTGAACTAAATACAGAATTATCATTCTAAAATAAATTTTCACTTAAATTACTTCAGTTAGAAATTATATCATTATTTCCCTTCATGTGTGAAAGTGTGAAACTGTTAATTTCTCAGTCATGTCTGACTCTTTGTGATCCCATGGACTATAGCACACCAGGCCTCCCTATCCATCACCAACTCCCAGAGTTTACCCAAACTCATGTCCATTGAGTCAGTAATGCCAGCCATCCATCTTATCCTCTGTCATCCCCTTCTCCTCCTGCCCTCAATCTTCCCCAGCATCAGGGTCTTTTCTAATGAGTCAGTTCTTTGCATCAGGTGGCCAAAGTACTGGAGTTTCAACTTCAACATCAGTCCTTTCAATAAACACCCAGGACTGATTTCCTTTAGAATGGACTGGTTGGATCTCCTTGCACTCCAAGAGTCTCTCAAGAGTCTTCTCCAACACCACAGTTCAAAACTATCAGTTCTTTGGCACTCAGCTTTCTTCACAGTCCAACTCTCATATATGACCACAGGAAAAACCATAGCCTTGACTAGATGGACCTTTGTTGGCAAAGTAATGTCTCTGCTTTTGAATATGTTGTCTAGGTTGGTCATAACTTTCCTTCCAAGGAGTAAGCGTCTTTTAATTTCATGGCTGCAGTCACCATCTGCAGTGATTTGGGAGCCCCCCAAAATAAAGTCTGACACTGTTTCCACTGTTTCCCCATCTATTTGCCATGAAGTGATGGGACCAGATGCCATGATCTTATTTATCTGAATGTTGAGCTTTAAGCCAACTTTTTCACTCTCCTCTTTCACTTTCATCAAACTCAGCTTTCTTCACAGTCCAACTCTCATATATGACCACAGGAAAAACCATAGCCTTGACTAGATGGACCTTTGTTGGCAAAGTAATGTCTCTGCTTTTGAATATGTTGTCTAGGTTGGTCATAACTTTCCTTCCAAGGAGTAAGCGTCTTTTAATTTCATGGCTGCAGTCACCATCTGCAGTGATTTGGGAGCCCCCCAAAATAAAGTCTGACACTGTTTCCACTGTTTCCCCATCTATTTGCCATGAAGTGATGGGACCAGATGCCATGATCTTATTTATCTGAATGTTGAGCTTTAAGCCAACTTTTTCACTCTCCTCTTTCACTTTCATCAAGAGGCTTTTTAGCTCCTCTTCATTTTCTGCCATAAGGGTAGTATCATCTGCATATCTGAGGTTATTGATATTTCTCCTGGCAATCTTGATTCCAGCTTGTGCTTCTTCCAGCCCAACATTTCTCATTATGTACTCTGCATTTAAGTTAAATAAGCAGGGTGACAATATATAGCCTTGACGTAATCCTTTTCCTATTTGGAACCAGTCTGTTGTTCCATGTTCAGTTTTAACTGATGCTTCCTGACCTGCATATAGGCTTCTCAAGAGGCAGGTCAGGTGGTCTGGTATTCCCATCTCTTTCAGAATTTTCCAGTTTATTGTGATCTACACAGCTGTGGCTAAAAAAGAGAACAATGTTCTGAAAAATATTGGTAATTGTCTTTCTGGATCCTAAATTAGTAACATTCTCAGAGGAAATTCCTCCCCTTTCCGAATACCCCAGACACAAATATAAGACCTCTTAATGGAGAACAGGATTACCAAACAATTTGATCAGTCAAAAACAATGCTAATTAGGTAGGCAACAAATAAGGTATTTCTTGGCCCAGGACTCTTCCTCTACTTAGTAAAATTCTGCCTATTAGTTATGTCTGAACTGAGATTATGTAAGGCTGTCAAGAAAGATAACAGCTGATCATTATGACAACATAACGTCTTCTACCTAGTTATTCTTGAATTCTGCTGGTTTGGAATCTGAGGTCTTATGTAAAACCTACTGTGGTCCAGTGATCACACTTGTAAACCTCAGATTTTTGCCTTCTTTTTCTCAACCTGTGATCATCAATGATTTCATCAAAGAACTAGTTCTCTACTAACAACTGACAACAGTATTTTCAGTGCATATCAGTCGGTTCAGTTCAGTCACTTAGTCATGTCTGATTCTTTGTGACCCCATGGACTGCAGCACACCAGGCCTCCCTCTCCATCACCAACTCCCAGAGTTTACCCAAACTCATGTCCATTGAGTCAGTAATGTCATCCATCCATCTTATCCTCTTTCATCCCCTTCTCCTCCTGCCTTCAATCTTTCCCAGCATCAGGGTCTTTTCTAATGAGTCAGTTCTTTGTATCAGGTGGTCAAAGTATTGGAGCTTGAGCTTCAGCTTCACCATCAGTCCTTCCTATGAATATTCAGGACTGATCTTTAGAATGGACTGGTTGGATCTCCTTGCAGTCCAAGGGACTCTCAAGAGTCTTCTCCAACACCAGAGTCCAAAAGCATCAATTCTTCAGCACTCAGCTTTCTTTATAGTCCAACTCTCACATCCATACACGGTCACAGGAAAAACCATAGCCTTGACTAGATGGACCTTTGTTGACAAAGTAATGTTTCTGCTTTTTAATATGCTGTCTAGGTTGGTCATGACTTTCCTTCCAAGGAGTAAATGTCTTTCAATTTCATGGGTGCAGTGCACATACATTGTCATAAATGGGCCATTTCCCTTTTATGGAACAATAACTGTCAAGGGGACTTGTTCTGTTATGAAGTGTTTTCTTAGATAATATCTAACCTCATTAAGGCAAAATTTTTTGTACCCTCCTTCTTATCCTTTAGAGAGAAATTAATTATTCCTTATACCACCACTCACAAATTAACCAGAACACCAAAATAACAAATCAAAGCATGGAACACTTTTTATAACCACTTCTGTTTCTCAAACCACCACTACCCTGTCACCATCCAACTGGACATCTGTGGCACACATTTCTCTACCATACATTTTTTTTTTGTTTGGTATTTTGATACCACACCTCACTTTACATTCAGGATAGTCTCTTACTTTATTTCTAAAACTTCCTCCCATTTCTTGGGCTGAACAACAACCTTACTCCAAGGCTTCTTAAACTAACCTTTAAAACCTCCCTTATCAACCCTGAAGTTTGCATGCATATGGAGTCTAGAAAAATGGCATTGATGAACCTATCTGTAGAGAAGGAATGGAGATGCCGATATAGAGAACAGAGTTGTAGACACAGTGCGGGAAGCAAAGAGTGGGACAAATGGAGAAGGCAGCATCACCGTTTATACACTAGCGTGTGTAAAACCAACAGCTGATTAGGAGTTGCTGTATAACACAGGAAGCCCAGCCTGGCACCGCGTGATGACCTAGAGGGGTGGGGCTGGAGGGGGGGTTGGAGGGGGATAGGAAGGCTCAAGAGGGAGATGATATGTGTATAATTACAGCTTATTTGCATGGTTGTACAGCAGAAACCAACACAACATGAAAAGCAGTTTTCCTCCAATTAAAAAAAATCGTGAACTTGGGGTCCAGATGAGAGATACCCTAACAAGGATTAACTTCATCCAGCATCATTAATTTCTGTCTTCTATAAATAAGATACTGCACTTAACACTGAGGCCTCAAAGATACACAAGACACAGTTTCTAACCTGACAGGTAGAAAAGCAGTGTGGTTAAACAGATAGCTACTAGAGACACACTGCCTGGTTACAATCCCAGTGTTGGAACCCTGAACAAGTCACTTACCCTTCCTGTGCAGCTTCCTTTTCTGCAAAGTAAAAGTCACGCCTCTTTAAGCAGACTGCCATAAGGATTAAATGAGTTAACAGTTACAAACTGCAGGGCCTGCCACACTGTAAACACCATATACCTGAAAATATTTTCTGGGAAACTTGCTGTAAAAAGACAGAATTGTATATAGGTAATTTATCATACATTATTCACAGCTTTTCCCAGACCAGTAGTGATCCCCTGCTGGATGGCAAAGAAGGGCTTTTCACGCAGAGGGAACAATATTTTAAAAGTCACAGAGAAGTGAGTACAGGCAGTTAACACAGAGAACAGTAAAGTCAGAGTGACTGAACCTTAAATTCAATTGGATTGAAGTGCATTTATCCTTATCAGGTCATTTTCTAACTCTAATACCATTAATCCAGTGACCCTCAAATTCCCTGAATAACCTGAATTTTCTATGTGCCTGTGTGCACATAACCTGTGTGCCTTTTTCTTTTTAATCATTCTGTCTTCTGTCTTCAAAACTCAAAACAATAAACCTCATTCCTGACCTGATTTTGCATTCTAATTCACAGCTTTTGTTGTTTAGTTGCTAAGTTATGTCTGACTCTTCTGCAGCCCCAAGGACTGTAGCCCACCAGGCTCCTCTGTCCATGGGGTTTTCCAGGTGGGAAATACTGGAGTGGGTTGCCATTTCCTTCTCCAAATTCAGAGATATCCCTAGTTAAATCTCTAGAAGAAATACAGAAATAGATCCTAAAGAGTCAAAATGGAGGTGCAGCAAACACGAGCACACACTTTGCCTGCCTGCACATTTCACCAGGACAGCACCATGCTGGCCCAGCAAGGCACCTGTGGGAAGGAAGGATGATGCTAGGATTCCCATCATCAGAGGCATCATCCCAATCCCAAGGCACATCATTCCACTGAGGTTCAGAATGCCAGACTCACAGAGCCCCTAGAATCTCCAGACACCTTAGTAAAATCCAAATACAGACAGAAAATATATTTTTTAAAATCAAACCCAGCAATCTAAGACTTCTGGATAGAGAACCTGCCTATCATTGGCCCTCAAGCACTAAGCCTGAGGACCAAAGCTGTTTAAGAAGCAGAGTTAAGTCTCAAGTAGAAGTCTGTGCCCCTCCACCACTGAGGAGCTGTGTCTATGTAGCAGCTGTTCCTTGGCACATTCTGTGATGTCCAAACAGCCCTGAGGAAACATGCCTCACTTGTCTGTCAGACTGTTTATTAAATGCCTACACCTTGAACTTGGCCTTTTGCGGCTCTTTGATACCTTCTAACTACTAGGAACCTAAGCTCTGTCCTTGATGGCGCTATCAGGATCCTGTCTCTGCTGAGGTACCCACTTGTACTTGAAACCCAGGGATTGCTTTATAAGTCAGCCTGACCCCTCTGGATAGGATAGATATTGTGGGACCAGCTTAGCACTGTCAGCTCCTGAGGACACCCTGACTTACAAATCAGCCTTGCTTTAACTAGGTTGTGGGGCTAATTCTCACTAGCTTCCACACTAAAAAAAAAAAAAAGACCAGTGTAAAAATCCCTAGAGCAAGAAGTCCTAGGGACTGTGTGACTTACCTTAAAAAATTCATTTATGACTTGTGAAATGTATCAAGCCAATAGGCTGGATGGGAGTTGAAATTAACAGTCTCTGCATGGGCCTAGATGTAGCTTCTTAAAGGAACTAATGGGACTGTCACCATGATAAACAGGAATTACTGGCAGTTTTGCATCCTCAAGGGTTCCAAGAGACCAAGGACAGCCATAATTCATCTGCTGTGTCCCTTGCTCAATGCAATCCATTAAAAATATCATGAAATCTCTTTAGTGGATTATAAGCAGCTTTGTTTTAATGGAATAGACAATATCAAATGCATCACACATAGTAAAGAAAAACATAATTTACAAAAGTTTTGTATGTGTATGTGTGTGAATACATATGTGCATACTAGGCCCCAGTAAAATGTGTATTCCTTACTACACAAACACTATTTTGATAATGTAAGTATTTTTCTTTCTTTACAAAAGTCATGATAGATATCTTCAGAGCAGGTAGATCATTATTTCTATATGAGCTAACTTTTACGAGTTTTATTATCATTAATAAAAACACGTGTTTTTTTTTCATTTTTGAATTATTTCACTTTTGTAAAGGTGTATAGAAGTTGAAAGTATTGACTCTTCTTTAAAAAGACATATAATCCACATTTAGCAAATGGCACTTTGAGTTCATCCCTCAGTTTTCTCTTTTGTCTTAGTCCTACAGTCCTCCACCCTACCATTCCTATAGTCTGCCAAAATGCAATCATTTTCATTTACCTTTTTGTGCATCTAAGAAACCAATTTTCCAAACCCATGTTTTCCACTCCCCATAGTGCAATAAAACTGTTATAAGCTTTTGTTCACTAATACTGAATTCTGGTTTCCTTCTCTGAATCTCAAACATTCCAGAGGTCTTTGTGCCTTTGGTGGCCAGATCACATCATTATCCTTTAAGCCTTTCGAATACCTTCAGAGTTTATAATTTAAAGACAGCTGTTGACCCAGCAGTCACTGTCTAGACTAACTGAATCCTCACCCTAAATATCAGATAAAGGAGGGGAAAACCTAGGCTCAAATTCCATAAATGCTTGGGTTTGGTTTGATGTTTCACTGGGATCTTCAATGACATCATTCTAAATGGATTTTAAACCTCTGCTTTTACTTTCAGAGGTTTCTGATGCAAACATATTCATACAACTCAGTGAGTAAGAACTATCCTAAGGCAGACACACAAAATGCCAAAAAAAAAAAAATCTCTACAAAGAATAGTTCATTCAGATCCATTCATTCACAACAGAATAAAACTGTTTACAGAGCAGACAGGCATTCCCATTCCACATAATTAAACTATAACTCAACTTTAACAATTTGATCTATAAAGGCAATTAGCTTCAGCAGAACTTGGAAATTGTTTGCCCTAACAGATTATGAGATGTGTCACGGAGAAGCATACAATTGAGTCTCTCAGAGTCACTATCTAAAGTATAAATAATGTTTTGAAGTTTCAACTAAAAGAAAAGCTGTACTCAAAAAATAAAGATTAACCAGTTTCTCATGAACCCTATAACAAAATGAGTGGAGTGAGTCAAAAGCATGTGCAATTCACTCAATATTTTACTTCTTTAGGATTGTAAACATTCCATACTTTTCTTTGAGAAGACGCTATTTAGTTTAAAGGGCATTTTGAGTCATTGAGGATGAGATAAAAGAGAGAGCAGAGAGGATTTAGGTTACACAGGGAGGAAAGTGCTCCTTAGGCATTGGAGGGTTCTGTAGTCAATGCAAGGATATTTTGTTTCTGTCTAGACTGGTTTGAGAATGGGGTTGTTCACAGAGGAGGTGATAGAATCATTTTACAGTCTTGTCTCCTTTATTACCCCATATAACCATTTGGAGTCAGTGCACTGGGTTGCTTTTCAATAACTGTGAGACAGAAGAGGAAAAGCTTCTTCCAGAATGTGAAATTGTGTTTACTGCTAATCTCTAAAGTAATACACAAAATATTTGATAACTAGCACCTAAAGTAATACATGAAATAATGAAAACTACTACCTGAAAAGCACTAACCAATCGGAAAGGACATAGGCTGCAGCAGGATCCTGGAGAGGCTCCTGGGTTGCGGGGAGGTTTGCTGCCGCTGCTGCTGCTGCTGCTGCTAAGTCGCTTCAGTCATGTCGAGGTTTAGAGGCCCAGAAATGATCTGGGGAATGCATTTTACTAATCAGTGCAGTAGGTTAGGGCTTCCCAGGTAGTACTAGTGGTAAGAACCCACCTGCCAATGCAAGGAGACCTAAGAGATGCAGGTTTGATCCCTGGGTCAGGAAGAAGGCCTGGAGGAGGAAAAGGCAACCCGTTCCAGAATTCTTGCCTGGGAAATCCACTGGAGAGAGGAGCCTGGTGAGTTGCCTTCTATGGGGTCGCAAAACAGTTGGACATGACTTAGCAACTAAACAACAACAAACTTTCTTTCGTTCTTTATTTCCTTAGACAGACTTCTATCTCAAGTAAAATGTATACTAATTTTCAGGCCCAGCAAGTGACCTTAAAAGGATTAACAAAAACTTTTCCTTCTCTACATAGCTGAAAGAGTGAAATGAACACAGTTAAGTATTCTTGCCTGGAGAATCCTCATGGACAGAGAAACCTGGTTGGCTACAGTCCAGGGGGTCACAAAGAGTCAGGCATGATGGAGCGACTAAGCACAAAGGAAAAAAATAAAACATATTAGGAGGGGTGTGCTTAGTGTTAGAACATAGAGAATATGTGTGACACGTGCAGGCGAGGTGGAATCATAGATCTGAGGGTGATGGATACTGTGGACTCCAGAGAGAGAGGCCCTGCTCTCAGCAGGTATATTTTACGTGCCTCGGCCCCCAGAATGAAGTAC
Source organism: Madoqua kirkii (assembly GCA_006408675.1). Classification (NCBI taxonomy): domain Eukaryota; kingdom Metazoa; phylum Chordata; class Mammalia; order Artiodactyla; family Bovidae; genus Madoqua; species Madoqua kirkii. The sequence goes on along the minus strand of SJYC01028419.1, from coordinate 25,484 downwards.
ACTTTCAGACAAGCCACTTCCCTTGGCTTTAAATGAACATGCAACCTTCTCACTAGATCGTCTGCTTCCCAGGTACCTTGACATCAGGAGGGAGAGAGTCTGATGCAAAATGTGTACATTACAGTTACATCAGGATGAGACCCACACATACTAGAAAGTACTAGGCTTGCTTTTGGGTCTCTATATTAAATTTCAGGTGAAAGTTGGAGTACTAGAAGTATGCTGGATACAGATATAAGATCTGGCTTCTTTTCCTGCCAGGATGAAGCCCAGATTCTACGTATGGTACAGTTCAGCAGAGCCCGCCATCCTGTGATCTCCACAGACTTGCTCCTTACTCCCACCTTCAGGCTCCTGCAACCACAGGGTGCATCACGGTATCTCTGCAGACACTCGTTATATAAAGAGGAACCAGGACTTCTGCCATCTTAACACTCAGAGGGCTTTTAGCGATGTCATGGAAGCATGTCTAATGCAACCAGTGTCCTGAGCACAGATTTACAGAATTTGGTTGCTGTGGAAACCCTGATGGTTAGCTTATTTGCATTTACATGAGACCACAGTGGTTGAGGCTGCCTTCCTGCATGTTTATTTTCCTATTTTCTTCTGCAATGGAAGAAAGGAATTGTTTTTAAAAGAAATGATTGGTTGCAATTCTGCTAATTCTCCAGATCACAATATGATTCAAAATTTTATAACTATAAAAACTTACTTCTATACTCCAGTATTAACTCACATCATAAAAAGTAATAGCTACTATTAATTTAGGACTTGCTACATGCCAGACAATGTGTGAAGGAAATCTCAGTTAGGACAATGACTCACTGAGGTTTTATAATTTCCATTTTCCTACAACAAAACGGAAACTTGGACAGGCTGAATGATTTTTCCAAAACCACCCAGTAAGTAAACTTTAAAGGCAGAATGTGAATCCAAGTTTGCTTTAGAAAGCCCAAGCTTACAATCTGACTTCCTGTTAATTTTACAGACAATTTTCCTTAATTCAAAAAAGAAAGGAAAAAAAAAAACCAACACATTGGTAGTAGGAATCCTAGGAAGACTACTCAAACACAAATGGAGAACTTGAAGTCTTGAACTTCATGGCAGTGTACTCAGTCTCTAATTAGAAACTGACTCCTCAAACACTGCTCTAATCCTACCAAACTCAGGTTCAAAAACTTGACTGCTTCAGGCTTCTCAATGGCATAACATGTAAGCTCCTTGTTGTGGCATTTAAACCCCTCTGGAACCTGGTGCTGGTTGAGATACCTCCACTGTCTCTCTCTACTCCAGTCATCCCAGGGCCTTAGCTGTCTTCCAGATCTCTTTTCACTTGAATGCTTAGCATCTGCTATTGCCCCTCAGCCTGGAATGCTCTTTCACTACTGTCTCTACTTATAAAACCTTCATTTCTGATATGCTTCTCCCTTGATTCTCAAAACAGAAAGACCTTCTTCATTTGCATCTTAAAAGTGCACCCTCTAACTTTTTACCTTTTATTTTTGTTCAGTATTTATGTGTCTATCTTATTCCCAAAGGGCTTCCCTGGTGGCTTAGCAGTGAAGAATCTGCCTGCAATTCAGGAGCTGGAGGAGATGTGGGTTCACTCCCTGGATCAGGAAGATCCCCTGGAGAAGGGCATGGCAACCCATTTTTGCCTGGCAGGCTACAGTCCATGGGGTCACAAAGAGTTGGACACAACTGAAGCGTCTTCACACACATGCTTCTCCCCAAATGAGAAGGTGCTGTGCTTAACTGCTCAGCTGTGTCTGACTCTTCAAACAGAATCCACCTATCTTTTATCTTCCTTCTTCAGCTACAGCCACCAGAAAGCCTTTTGCTAAGAAAGGGCTCAAAAAAATTAATTGTTAAACTGAATTAACTTAAATTTACACCGAAGTACTGCTTGTTTAGCATTATCTTTAAAACACAGATACCTTTGACAGAGAGTACTCTGTCATTCAGCTTTGCAAAACCACTCACAAATTAATTTTACTAACACACACTTCACAGTTTACAAAGAACTTTCATATATATTAACTTGGATCATTACAAGGAGTCCTTTGGATAGTTAGTAAAAACTTTATTATTATCTTCATTTTTCAGATGAGGGCAAAACTAGAAATATTTAGTTAATTTGCAAAGTAATTCTGTAACAGCTACAATGCTTAGCACCTGCCTGAGCTATTTTATTCCCTGAATGCTTGAGATGAAACACAGAGTTGTTTCTTACAGGTGTTTGGGAGTTTATGAGCAACCAAAAATGGGGACAAGTTTATTTCCAAACCTGTGTATTTGGAGAAGAAATTCACAGGCAATAGCTTTGTATATTGGATGCATTTGGCCCCATAAACAGAATTGCCATGTAATCCTTTATTTTAACAGAGTTGGTTAAAATGCATTTATACTGTAATATTCATTTTACTTTTTAAACAACATCTCTGGGATCTAGTTAACCTTTAGTGACTGACCTGGGTCCATCACTATTCACATCAGTTACTGTCCTAAGGCACAGCACAGTCCTGTGGGATAGCTAAAGCATGCAGGCCAGGTGATTTTACATAGTCAACCCACCTGCTCCCACCCAATGACTGACCTTTAGTAGATCTCTTGTTTCTTTTTTTTTTTTGCTGCCAAACTATTAGATCTGACTTCTCTGTACCTTAAATATCATATCGCTAGCAGCATCTTTGGAGAAGGTGATGGCACCCCACTCCAGTACTCTCGCCTGGAAAATCCCATGGACCAAAGAGCCTGGTGGGCTACAGTCCGTGGGGTCGTGAAGAGTCAGACATGACTGAGCGACTTCACTTTCTCTTTTCACTTTCATGCATTGGAGAAGGAAATGGCAACCCACTCCAGAGTTCTTGCCTGGAGAATCCCAGGGATGGAGGAGCCTGGTGGGCTGCCATCTATGGGGTCGCACAGAGTTGGACACAACTGAAGCGACTTAGCAGCAGCATCTTAATCTGCCAAGCTCCAGATCAGTGCCATTTCAGTAAGCAAATGAGTGGATCAGACACTACACTAGGAGACGAGCATATACTGGGAGATGAATAAGACATCCTTGTAAGAGTCTGCAGTGCAGAAGGGGGCAGAAGTGGAACCATGAGATTGTATCATTTCAAAATAATATAGAAGTGCTTTGCCAGATGTATTTACAGCATGAAAGGCTTGATGGCCTGGGGTGCAGAGAATGACTCCCAGAAAAGTCAGTGGTTGATCTGCACCTTGATGTATAAGAATTTGCCAGATGACAGGGGAGCTGTTGGGGTAGAAGAAAAGAAGGGCAAGTGCTCAGGAGCATAAAACAGCAAGGTGTGCACAGAGAAAAACTAACTTCTCAGAAGTACTAGAGCCCAAGTTTACACAGCAAGAGGCAGAACCTGAGGCTTGAGGGGTACAAAGGTGGCCTTCGGTGCTATGACAACTTTGACTTTATTTCAGGGATGATAGAAACTACTGGTGGAATTTAAACAAAGGAACAATATGGGGTCGGACAAAAATTCAGAGAGAAAGACCTGGAGCCAGATATGCATAGCTTCTCAAGTATTTTTCTGAACAAACATGAATTCCTCAAAAACAAATGTAATTCAGTAGATGATGAGGGAATATAGCAGCAAGAGTACGTTTAATCTGGAAAAATTTCTTGCAGGAAAGATGCCTGAGGATACATGCTGCCCATGTGTCTAGCAGAAAGTTAGACATCCTGTTTCTAATCACCTACAGGATGGAAAACCACAACTGAGTGAGCCATACAGCTTCTAACTTTAGCTGTTCATTAACATCACCAGGGAGGTTTTAAGAGTCCTGATACCTAGAATTATCCCAAAAATATTAAGGTAGATCCCCTAGAGCTATGATGAGTCCTCATTAAAGTTCTCCAAGTAATTCCAGTGTTCAGCCACAGCTAAGCACCCTAACACTAGAGTACCAGGTTCAGACTTAAGACTCATTAAGAACCTTCTTTCCAGTAAAGCCCATAGACTGTGATAGTCTTGGATTTTACTCTATATTGACACAGGAAATAGGCATGTTTTGAAGGCATGGCTCAACTGTTGCTTTCTCTAAGAAGCCTTCTCTAGGGGGCTTTAGAAGCTATTCCATTTCTAACAGTACTTTTCTTTCATGTTTATTGTGATGCTGGTGGAAAGGAAGGCTATCAGTCTAAACAAAAGATCAGATAAGATGAAGTCAGACTATACTGGGAAGAAAATTCAGTATTTGCAAACATTTAAATGCAAGGTAAAAAATAAATAAAAAAGAGGTCTAGTATGTTGATGACCAACGACGGAAGAGCTCTTCTACTTTAATATACTGATGCATCAAGCTTGCTGATTTATCTGAAGAACAGGACATAATACGCAGGGGTATCAATTTCTAGAGCACATGTTAGCAGTCCAGTGGAAAGCAAGAAACATCACCTTGGACCACAGACCACACTGTTTAAACAAGCTTCATAAGTGTTCTCTTCTTACAGCAGTCATGATTTGTAGGATTCATGAAGGTTTCAAGTCATGCCTTGCAAATAGCAAAGGTCCTGTATACAATTCTATTTATTTTTTAATCTGGAAATTTTAATCTGTATGTTGTTTAGTCGCTACATTGTGTTTGACACTTCTGTGACCCCATGGACTGTAGACCACCAGAATCCTTTGTCCATGGGATTTTACAGGCAAGAATACTGGAGTGGGTTGCCTTTTCCTTCTCTGAGAGATCTTTCCAACCTGGGGATCAAACCTGAGACTCCTGCATTGGCAGGAAGACTCTTTACCAATGAGTCACCAGGGAGGTTCTTTAATCTGTATAGCGAGTTTTAAAACAAGACAGATTAAATCTAGAAATTGTTTCAAATGTTTATGTCACAGTTTAACACTATCACTCATTTCTAAGAAGCCCCTACCAAGCATAAGGAGGTTATCCTGCACTAATATTCTGGAATCATGGATAGTGATGTGGGTTTATGTAGTGTTTAATTCTGTAATTAGTCATTAATGTTTAAAATACGAAAACCAATTCTGAGCAGGCACTCAAATTTTGCAGAAGAAAACATACCTTAGGGCAAAAATAAACTAAACTTTGGAACAATACATCTGGGATCTAAGTAACACAGGTACAGGATTACAAGGAGCCCATAGTAAATCGTAGGCACAAGTTCTAGTATACATTCTATGTATAATGTATAACATTTTCCTTCCCTTCTAGACATTATGCTTAAAGGGGTACCCTGAAGTGGAGATGATGATAAATGTTTTTAAAAAAATGGTCTATCTTCAGAGGAGGAAGGCCAAGGAAAAGAGACTATGGAAAGGTAATCAGTTGGTTTAACTTTGAGTATAGTACATGAGAGACACACAGCTTGTTGCAGATTAAAGACTCTCAGGCTTGCAGGGTTCTGTTCCCAGAACATGTATGCTGAACATAATCAGATGTGAAAATATGCCCCATGCACATATGAAAGGTAGGAAAGTAAAAGTCTTACAAAACTCTTAAGTATAAGAACATGGAAACCTCACCATGGTCTGTGTGACCTGAGTGTTCGTGGACAATCTCCAGCTGTCACGCGAGGAATAATAACCCTCAACAAGAAAAGTAAAAACCTGGTTACCTTTTGGTAATGAAAGGTGAAGATATAAGAGTTTTGGCTTAAAAATGTCCAGTTTGGCAAAACCAGTGCTTTGGTGTTGTTTAATGTCAACCTAGTTTAAAAAATCAGCTTACGGGCCATGTGTTGCAAAGCAGAAAGTTACCATCACAGACTTGCAGTATACAGATTGAATTATTGCCTTCTCCTCATCCCATTCCCTCAATTGTTTATATCTATGTACCTAGACAAGGTTAAGGTAGAAAAGAGATGCAATTTTAATTTTCTGGATGGTTTCAAGAGTTGTTTTCCTCTTCAGTTGTGTATGAGAAATACAGCATGGTGTTTATAGAAATACACACCCGAGCTTTATGTTGAAAGATTCAGAGGCTGTGTGTGCACTTACAGGGATGTACGCCTTTTGCTGTACAAAATGTGTGCCAATTCATTGAAAATGAAACACACATTAGTTTCTCCTTCTTTCCCTCAGCCCAGATACACACACCACAGCACTCTGAATTGAGTTTTGCAAAACTCTTTCACTGGATGCTTGTGGTTACAGTCACCATCATCCATCAGGTGTGCACCCAGAATAGCACACTTGAACGATTACCTGGGTGAGCTAGAGGCACACAGCCAGGCAGCTGGCAAAATGTAGACCGCATTAACTGCTTTCTTCCTGAAGTGCAGTTACAGGTGGGATTGAGTTGTAGGTTTAATTGTCTTCTCTTCCTCACCTAACCTGACCTGAACGGTCTCAAAATATTTCTTAATTGAAATATAATTAATATACCGTAACAGTCATGCTTTTAGAGTGTATAATTCAGTGGCTTTCAGTAAATTTAGAGCTGAGCAACCATCCCACTGTCTCCTTCCAGGAACATCTTCACCACCTCAGCAAACAACTCCACACCCATCAGGATTCAGTCTCCATCCTGCCTTCTGTCTGTCTTTGGCGACCAGCAGTGTTCTTTCTGTCCTGTGGGTTTTCTTATCCTGGGTATGTCATATAAATGGAGTCATGTAACATGTGGCCTTTCGTGCTGCCTTCTTTCACTTAGCATGTTTCATCAATACTGAAGCCTGAATCAATACTTCACTTCTTTTCATATCAAGTGGACAGATGAAATGGGAAAAGGATAATTTTGTTTGTTACCTTCAACTCTTTGGTAACGAGTTGTTAAAGAAATACTAATTTTGTTTTAAGTAACAAACGTGTTCCAACGATTAAATCTTACCATCTACTATACACAGCTTTTTACTTTGGGACACTGTCCCTTACACACCCTCCCTTCATATATTTTAATAAATTAAAATTACTTTTTCCTAGTTTAAAAGGAACGAAAGTCTGATAAAGAAGAAACCCACTTCTTGTGACCTCAACTTGCCTCCTTACAGTAATAAGATCACCTGCTTTCTGCTATTTATTCTATAATATATTTCTACACATTATTTATGGACTTCATTGGTTGCTCAGTCATGTCCGTGCGTGTGCTAAGTCATGCCAGTGTCTGACTCTGTGTAAACCTATGGACTGTAGCCCACCAGGCTCTTCTGTTTATGGGGTTCTCCAGGGCAAGAATACTGAGTGGGTTGCCATGCTCTCTTTCAGAGGATCTTCCCAACCCAGGGATCGAACCTGTGTCTCTCACATCTCCTGCAGTGGCAGGTGAGTTCTTTACTAGTAGCACATTCATGATACTATCACCGTAGTAAAGACGATAAATATATTTATCATTTCTGAAAGTTCTCTCAGGTTGACTTTATTCTCTCTCTCTTCCATCCCTCCTTAGATAACCACTCCTTTGCTTTCTGTTCCTGTAAGTTCCTTTGTATTTTCTAGTATGTTATATGAATAGAATCATAGACTGTGTACTCATTTTTGCTTCTCTTATTCTCTTATTCAGCATAATGTGCTTGAGATTCATCCAAGGTATTGTTCGTTCCCATTCATTACTGAATGATAGATATATTACAGTGCGTCTGTCCATTAACCTGTCATGGCTCTTTGGCTTGTTTCCATTTTGGCTATCACAAACAAAGCTGCAGTGAAAATCACATTCAAGTCTGTGTGACACAGGCTTTGGTTTCTATTAGGTGAATGACTCAGGTTAAAGTGCTGAGGCAGTGTGGTGGTAACATGCTTAACATTTTAAGCAACCATCCCTCCTTTGGGAAACGTCCCAAAGTGGCTGTGCCATTTTGCTTTCCCATCAGTACTGCAGAAGAAGTCTTTACTCCATGTCTTCACCAGTACTTACGTATAATTCATTAAAAAAAAAAATAGCCATTCTAGAGGGTTTGCTGTGGTAACTTACATTGTATCAGTAGTTGAAACTTGCATTTTCTTAATGACAAATGGTGTTGAGCAACTTTTTGTGTTTTCATTTACTACCTGTATATATCCTTTGGTAACATTTTTCAAATTTTGTGCCAATTTAAAAAGTGTGTTTTTTTGTTTTATTGTTAAATAGTAGGAGTGGAGTTCTAGTTACATGTGGCTTGTCTTTTACATAATGTACAAATATTTGTCTGTCTGTATATTCCTTTTTCACTTCTGTAGAAGTATCATTTTTGACATCCATACATAAATAATTGACTGCTTTATTTTATAGATTGTACTTTTTGTGTCCTAGTTAACAAATTTTGTCAAACTCAGTGTCACCAAGATTTTTCTCTGTTTTCTTCTGTAAGTTTCATAGTGTTAATTCTTACAATTAAGTGTATGATCCACTTAAAACTTAATCTTGTATATAATGTACAACCCAGAGTTCACTTAGTGCATATGATTATCAAATTATTTTAGTACCCTTTACTGAAAAGATAATCCTTTCCTCTCTGAACAGACTTAGTACCTTTGCCAGCTGTTTACCAATATATATGTGAGTCTATTTCTCTTCCTTGCCTTTCAATTCCATTATATTGATCTTGTATGTGAAAATGAAAGTGTGAGAGTATCAGTCACTTAGTCATGTCTGACTCTTTGTGACACCATGGACTGTAGCCCACCAGGCTCCTCTGTCCATGGGATTCTCTCCAGGCAAGAATACTGGAGTGGGTAGCCATTCCCTTCTCAAAGGGAATTCCCAACTCAGGGACCAAACCTGGCTCTCCTGCATTGCAGACAGATTCTTTATCACCTGAGCCACCTGGGAAGCCTAACTTTGAATCCAATAACACATTGCTTTAATTATGGTGAGTTGTGAAATAAAGTAGTCTAAGTTCTACAAATTTTTCCTTTTTTAATCATTGTTTTGGCTACTCTTAAGGTGTTCTAAATTTTCACGTAAATTTTAGAATTAGCTTCTCAATTTCTACAAAATATCTAGTTTAGATCAGTTTGGAAAGAACTGGCAACCTAGTATTATCGGCTCATCTTACACATAAATATAGTACATCTCTCTATTTCTTTTACTAACAGATTTTCTCAGTGATATTTTGTGGTTTTCAGTATACATAATTTTTTTCAGCATACATACTTCTTATACATCTTTTGTTAAGTTGATCCTTAATTATTTCACATTTTTGACACTACTGTAAATGATACTGTTTTTAAATATCAATACTTGACTATTGCTAGTGCACAAATAAAGTTGATTATTGTGAACTGACCTTGTTTCTGGCTAAACTCAATATCTGACTTCTATTAATTCTAGTAGCTATTTTGTTCATTTCTCAGGATTGCCCACATTGATAACAACATCATCTGTGAATAAAGGTGATTTTCTTTCATCCCTTTCAATTGACATATTTTTTATTTATTCTTGCTTCCTGTTGCATAAGCTCGAATCTCTATTACAAATTGTTTACCGAAAATGCTGAGAGAACATTCTGATCTTGTTCCTAATCTAAGAAGGAACGCATTCATCATTAAGAATGATATCATCTGCAAGTTTCATAGATGTTATATCAGGTTGAGAAAATTCTTGAAATTTTCTGAGAATTCTTTCCTTTAGTGGATGCTATATTTTCTCAAATGCTTTACTGAGTCTAATGAGGAAACAATAAAGCTTTTTGGTTTTTATGCTACTAAAATAGTCAACTAAATGTGCTGATTTTTAGATGTTAATTAAGCCAAACTTTTTGGCTTTCTTGGGATGAACCCTGCTTGGACATGATATGTTGTATTGCTGGATCCAATTGGCTAAAATTTTAACTATGTTCTCATCTATGTTCAGGAAGCATATTATTCTGCATTTTTTTCTTTCTGTGATGTCTTTTATTGAGGGGTTGTATACAAGGTTAATAATGGCCTTCTGGGTGAGAAAGCTTAATTTTTTTTTTCTATTTTCTGGAAAATTTTAAGTACAATTGGTATTATTTTTTTCTTAAATATTTGGTATTCACTAATAATAGTCTGGAGTTTTCTTTGTGGATACATTTTTAATTAAAATTTCAATTTATTTAATAGACATAGGGTCTTTTAAATCTAGAAATATATATTGCTTATATCTGAGAAATATTTATGAATTGTCTCTGATAAAGTGTTTCCTTCCATTTTCTTTGTTCTCTCCTTCTCAACCTTTTGTTGTTTTTTTGCATTATTTGAGATTCTGGATGGAGTCACTGATTTCCTTACCTATTTTCCCTCCATTTTCCAGTTTTTGTCTTTTTGCTCTATATCATGTAAATGTATTTCTGACCTCATCTTTTGAATCTTCTTTTAAACTGCTCATTTCTGATATCATATGAAGATGACAGAGTCTATCTGCCTCTAATTCAGGTTTTTAGATAAATATTCCTACATTAACAAGAAGTACTTGTTTCTTCCAGTGCTGTGTCTTTTTTGGGTGATAGAATCATCTGGTCTTCACCTGAGCTTTTCACTTTCCTGCTAACAGTCATTTATCTTTTTGAGCTTCCAAAATTGTGTTACTCTAGCCTTCTTTCTCATTCCGTAGACTTTTTTCCTCTATATACAGCTCTTCTGTTTATTAGGACTTCAAGAAGTAGCAACAATAAGCATGCATAATCAATCCATCACTTTACAGTCAGTATCTTCCAAATTAACTTGATGGATTTCTCAATAAAGATGCCACTCCAATCTCTGCTATTACTGAATTACTAATTCTATCCCTGTGTGATTTCAGTTAAACCTAAGATATCTGAATCTTGTGCAAAATAGTCCACTCCCAGAAACAAACAAACAAAAAAACCCTGCAGACAGCTGTGGCATTCTGAAGACTTCAAAGGGATTACCTGTAAATTCCTATAACCTATATCCATGTCTTCCTCAGACAGAAAACATTTCCAGGATCTATGTAAGGCTACTTTAGCAACTTCTTCCCCTATTCTCTACTCATATTAACCGATTCTACCCACTGTTTCTCTTTTTCAATTCCCACCTACGTGTCAAGGAAACCTAAACTGTAATATTTTCAGTTTTCCTCCGATGACTTTACAACTCAGATCCATCTTGTCACTGAGTCAGATATCTGAGCCAACTTTGACTTCTTTGCTCATCTTTAATCAGGCAGCAAATCCTGCCAATTGATCATCTTGACTATCTCCTCACCTGTCTCCTCTTCCTTTGCTTCATAACCATTGACTCAGAAACTGTGTGTATAAAACTGGCCCATCCAATCTCCTCCCTTGAATCTATCACCCATGTTGCAGAAACAATCTTTCCAACACAAAAATCTAGCCACATATATAGTGTATATATTGAAATAAACACACAGATATATGTGTGTGCATGTCTGTGTATATCTGTGTAATTTGTGAAAATTATCAGATAGCTACCAATTGCTGACAGAGAAAGAGACAATTCTTGAATTGGTACAAATGGTCTTTAAAATCTTGGCCCCTAGGCTTACTTCATCTCCTGTTTTCTCTGATTGACACTCTGCTTGTGGATTCCCAAATATGCCATATTTTATCTTTTACTGCTGACTTTGTATATACTTGTTCCCCTCTGTGGAATGTCATTTCTTGAGTTTGTTTCATGAAATCCTACTATGTTCCGCAGTGCTCAATGCAATTCTCTCTTCCTCTGTGCTTGCCTAGCATTTCTGTTCTCTATAATCCTATATCTTGTTTTCATGTCTGCCTTTCTAGACTCAGTTCTTTAGAACAGGGACTGTGCCTTTATCATTATTATGGCTATTAGGCAGCACAAGCCTGGCACTAGAAGGCAAATATTCAAACTAGCACTTTTCATTGATCAAAAATGGAGTACACAATTAATCAAATTCATACCATAATATAGTAAGCTACACGATGTTATATTAACTGAAGTACTAACTACAAGTAAGGTGACGATTTTAAGAAACAACACGGATACGAGTAGTAAGAAAAAGCTACATCCACCCTCTCTTACTCTTGGCTCCAATACTGCCGTAATCAGAATGTCATATTTGAATAGGTTAGACTTTCGGATTCCTCAAATCTGTCTACACATTTGAATTAGCAGAGGTTTCCCTGATAGCTCCTCCTGTAATGCAAAAGATCCCTGTTCGATTTCTCGGTCAGGAAGATCTGCTGGAGGAGGGTTAGGCTACCCACTCCAGTATTTTTGGGCTTCCCTCGTGGCTCAGCTAGTAAAGAATCGCCTGCAATGTGGGAGACCTGGGTTCGATCCCTGGGTTGGGAAGATCCTCTGGAGAAGGGAAAGGCTACCCACTCCAGCATTCTGGCTTGGAGAATTCCATGAACGGTATAGTGCATGGGGTCGCAAAGAGTCAGGACACGACTGAGCCACTTAAACTTCAGTTCACTGTCATTCGCTATCACTCTCATCCTCATCACAAAAGTAATGTACACAATTTAGGAAGAAACTCAAGTAGTGCAGATTATATGAAAGAGTATAAATGTCCCAATTCCCAAAAGGTAACTACAAATTACTAGAGTATATTTTAAAAGTTTCTTTTGAGTATTTTTAGGTCTTTATACATCTTCCCACCTACCCATGCTCCTGTCACACACATATACAAACATGCCTATGTTTTTTCAAACATGAATGGAAATGTGCCACACATACTAGTCTAAAATTACTCTTTTTACCTAAGAGTGCTCTTGGACATCTTTCTATATCAGCACATGGAGATATACTTATTTCTCACTCTTTTTAATGACTGAATCCTATTCCATTCATTCAAAAATACCTTCCATGAAGCTACCATATGCCTGGCACCAACCCAGATACCTACAAGCGGAACTGAGAAGAACTTTCTGGCACTTCTCACCCTGGCCAAGTACAAAAGTCCTCAACATCCCCTGCCTGTATTTTATAGAAAAGCTGAAGTCTCCCAGGCTTTCCCAAGTCACAAAAGAGCAGTCTCAAGCAGCTAACGATTAGGACAAAGTCACAGACTCAGTGTCTGATGCACATTAATTGTTTTACAGCTAATATAACTGCCACCAGAGGAAATGACACAAGCTCCTCCATCCTGAGTAATCCTGAGTCTATGGCCTTGAGCGACTGGGACTAACATTATTGCTCATTAATAATCTGTATCCTTTGGGGCATCAAAATAATTGTAACTTGCTCTGCCTGTATATGTAAAAGGGTAACTAAAATTGTCAGCAAAGAGATTGACAGACCCATGTTGACATTTTCCACTCTAGCCACTTAAACTTCAGTTCACTGTCATTCGCTATCACTCTCATCCTCATCACAAAAGTAATGTACACAATTTAGGAAGAAACTCAAGTAGTGCAGATTATATGAAAGAGTATAAATGTCCCAATTCCCAAAAGGTAACTACAAATTACTAGAGTATATTTTAAAAGTTTCTTTTGAGTATTTTTAGGTCTTTATACATCTTCCCACCTACCCATGCTCCTGTCACACACATATACAAACATGCCTATGTTTTTTCAAACATGAATGGAAATGTGCCACACATACTAGTCTAAAATTACTCTTTTTACCTAAGAGTGCTCTTGGACATCTTTCTATATCAGCACATGGAGATATACTTATTTCTCACTCTTTTTAATGACTGAATCCTATTCCATTCATTCAAAAATACCTTCCATGAAGCTACCATATGCCTGGCACCAACCCAGATACCTACAAGCGGAACTGAGAAGAACTTTCTGGCACTTCTCACCCTGGCCAAGTACAAAAGTCCTCAACATCCCCTGCCTGTATTTTATAGAAAAGCTGAAGTCTCCCAGGCTTTCCCAAGTCACAAAAGAGCAGTCTCAAGCAGCTAACGATTAGGACAAAGTCACAGACTCAGTGTCTGATGCACATTAATTGTTTTACAGCTAATATAACTGCCACCAGAGGAAATGACACAAGCTCCTCCATCCTGAGTAATCCTGAGTCTATGGCCTTGAGCGACTGGGACTAACATTATTGCTCATTAATAATCTGTATCCTTTGGGGCATCAAAATAATTGTAACTTGCTCTGCCTGTATATGAAAAGGGTAACTAAAATTGTCAGCAAAGAGATTGACAGACCCATGTTGACATTTTCCACTCTGAATACTATACCCTATATCTTAGTTATAGAAGATACACCTTCATCCCTAAACTAACAGAAATGGAATAATGTTTGACAGTGGGGAATTGAAAGCAGCTCTTCTGCCCCTCCCTTTTTTATCCATTTCTGTTCCCCTCTAACTTTGAATCAAATCTAATTAACCTGTTGATTCTTTTCCTAGATATAAAGAATGAAAAATTAAGGAGTTCAAGAATGACTAGCTCTCTACCTGCTACTGCCTGCTTAGCAATACTGCAAACAGATCACGTGCACCAGAAACTGCCTGAAGAATCAGTCGGCCTGCACAAATGAAGAATGACGCCGAACCCAACCTCTTGCTTTGATGATCCACTGAGAATGTTCCCCGCCCCGCTTTCCCTTTTAAAACCGAGCAGAATCTTGGTCTCTAGACATGAGTCTACCTTCTTTTCAGATTTCTAGCTTTCTGTTGACATTTGCCTTTCAAATTATGGGCTTCTGAGCAGCGAGTAGCCAAACCTGAGTTTAGTAACAGAAGTGGCACCAGCCTCTGCTTCATACCCTCTCTGCCACATATTCCATATTAAAATCTATCTGTAGCCCCATCACCCGGAAATTGAAGTCTAAAAGAACATATCACATATGATCTCACACCTCAGATGCCACCTCTCTTTGCTTAAAACCATTTTTCTTTCTGTAACATGAATAATTTGTTATTCTTTACATATTATGGGGATAGCCAGCTGGGAATCTGTATATGATCCTAATAAACAGCTTGATTTCAGGACTACTGGCCTATAATACATAATTTGAGAAGGAGGTGAAGTTTAATGGAAGAAGAAATATCAAACACCAAGAAATAATAAGAAGGTAGTGTTAGGTAGTTAGAACAGGAAAAAGGAGTCCAGTATGGCGGTGGCTAAAAGGCAGGGAAGGGAAAAGCCTGCAAAAATAGAATAAAGGAAGGTCCGAGGACCAGAGGAGGACCTCAGGTAGAACAAGCAGCACTCCTGGCTAGCCCAGTTTATACTGGCAGGCCCAGGGGAGAAAAAACATATAAAAAGAGGATTTTCAAAGAGCTGGGGGTCTCTCTCCCCTGCAGACGAGCGTGCACGCATGCACACACACACACTCTCTCTCTCTTCTCTTCATGTCTTTTGGGTTGGCATGACCTCACACCTAAAGGATGTATTTTCCTCTATTTTCTAAATAAAACTGAGCTGTAACACTGGTCTGTCTGAGTATAACATGATCTGTCCAAGAGCTGTGACGCGCCAAGGGCTTTAACGTCTGTCACTTCAAGTTTTGTTGTGATGAGACAGAACCCAGGAACTTACACACTCTCCTGAGGGTAGGAAACAGGCAAAGGCTTTTACTTTAAGTCCTGTAGTCTATTTTATATTCATATGATTGTATTTATCCTTATACTAACTCTAAAAAGTAAATTCTATTATTATTATCATTATTACTTTTCTAATTTTATAAAAAGTAAAGAAATAAAGCTAAGAAGCTAAGGCAAGAGAAGTCAAGTAATTTGATAATAAATAGAGATAGTAAAATAATTTCTGCTAGCAAATACAATCTAAGTGGTTTTTTTTTTTTTTTGTAAATTTCTGACTTTCCGTCTCCATTGTTTGCCTTTGTGAGGCGCCTCTGAACTCTAGAGTCTCTGAAATGCAAGTTACAGGAATTCAGAGCTCAGTCGCTGCCTGAGGCCATCCAGCTCACAGAATTCCACTTTGCTAGATTCTCCAGGGCCTGGAGGACTCTTCAAACTGGAAGGCTGTCAGTTCCTGGCAAGAATTTCAACTCCAGCAAATGACTTTAAGCAATGTGAGGAAGATGAGGAAGATGAATCCACTTTGATAAATTATATGGCTAAGATTATTAAGTACAATGCTGCTGCTAAGTTGCTTCAGTCGTGTCCGTCTCTGTGTGACTCCATATACGGCAGCCCTCCAGGCTCCCCCATCCCTGAGATTCTCTAGGCAAGAACACTGGAGTGGGTTGCCATTTCCTTCTCCAATGCATGAAAGGGAAAAGTGAAAGTGAAGTCGCCCAGTCATGTCTGACTCTTAGCGACCCCATGGACTGCAGCCCACCAGGCTCCTCCATCCATGGGATTTTCCAGACAAGAGTACTGGAGTGGGGTGCCATTGCCTTCTCCAGCACTCCTTATTTTCCTCTAAAACTAAAATGATTCCGTAGTGTTCAAATTTGCCTTCTTTAGAAATGACAGAATTCTGCACCTCATGGGTGCAGTGTCTGTAAGATGCTGACCAAGCCAGCCTTAACATTCCTCTCAGCTTGACTAAACTTTAGACAGGTTTCTTCAAAGGATAGAATTCAACATCCTTTTCCTTAGAGCATTTACTTCAGAAAATTTGCAATTGTAAACTCTTTCTCTGCCCCTACCAGAGGTAAATCTCCTCTCAGCATCTTGCCAGTTTTACAACTCAGGAATGTCTTTCTCAAGGACCTAGAAGCCATTCCTTTGAAATGCAATCATCAAAGCATAGCACCCCTATTTCCCAATTTCTGTGGGAGAGGAGCAGCCTAATGTTGAATTAGCACCAATTAGCAAATATAGATTGCTTAATCACATTGACCAAGGCACCTACTAACATCCTCTAGTGTTTTCCCTCTAGCTCACCCCAGCTCTTACTCAGCACCCAAAACTGCCCCTTACCCCGCTTTGTTTCAGAGGAGTTGAATTTCATCTTCCCCCTGTTGCCATAGTCTTGAGCAAAATCTGCTCAGTTTAACTGTTACAATTTTTCTGTAACACTGCTAAACACAAAATCATAAGTAAGGACCTTAACCATCCCATTCCCAGGAGAATATGGAAGAAACTAGGTTATGTTTCACAAAATTCAAAGGCTCTAGGATTTGGAGGGCTATGAGAAGGCAATGGCATCCCACTCCAGTACTCTTGCCTGGAAAATCCCATGGACGGAAGAGCCTGGAAGGCTGCAGTCCATGGGGTTGCTAAGAGCCAGACATGACTGAGCAACTTTACCTTCACTTTTCACTTTCATGCATTGGAGAAGGAAATGGCAGCCCAGTCCCAGTGTTCTTGCCTGGAGAATCTCAGGGATGGGGCAGCTTGGTGGGCTGCCATCTATGGGGTCTCACAGAGTCAGACATGACTGAAGCGACTTAGCAGCAGCAGCAGCAGCAAGAAGCCCAAATTTGTCAGAAGAAGCTGTATAAATAAGTTTCCTTTTAAAATATAACCCATTCTATGTTGATGCTATAGACAGGAAACGTGTATTTTGCTGTATGAGAGATGGACATATCATTATCAAGAAAAAAAATCTATCCCACAAACTTAAAATCCATCTTATAAATATTCATCCTTTCCATAAATGTTTATGCTTTAAACATTAATGGTACATGATTTCAGTTTTAAAAACGTTTTCAAAGCATGAAATGAATGAGAACAGAGTAAAAGTTGGTCTAACACCACCTTCCACAAGCTGTTAAAAGGTCTCTAGAGTTTATGATACATTAAAACACGTTATAGGGTACCCCTGTGTATCTGTGCTAAGTCGCTTCAGTCGTGTCCACCTTTGTGCAACCCTATGAACTGTAGCCCACCATGCTCCTCTGTCCATAGGATTCATCAAGCAAGTATACTGAAGTAGATTGGCATGCCCTCCTCCAGGGGATCTGCCCAACCCAGGGATCAAACCAGCATTGCTTATATCTCCTGCAATGGCATGTGGGTTCTTTACCACTAGTCCCACCTGGGAAGCCCACAGGTCACATCCATGTGATCTCTACTGAACTGGAAATAACAAGTGTGGATGACTAAAAACATTTTTCAATTATAAGTTGGTTCTCATAGTAGAACATCAGAAGTGAATGAACTGCCCAAAAAAATTCAGGGCAGTGCAATTATAGTATACATAGTTGCCAAAAGATAGTGCCCCAGGCTTCTTGATGCTATATTAAAATATATGTAAAATCATGGTACAACTAAGAAGTTATGATTTCTTGCAATTTAGAAACAGTTAAATTAAAACAAGCCGGAGAAAAAAATTTCTGAAATCGTGCCAGTTTCTTTTGTCTGCCAGGAGACACCTTAGGTGCCATCAAAACTCACATTCATATCTCTACTCCTCTGCAGTGCTGAGCTCTGGCTCACATTCAATGACCTAGTAATAGCGTCACTTGAATGCTGGTTAATAGGCACTGCCCTCCCTATAACTGATGTACATGTCAAAGGACTGACTTCAGTGAGCCCAGACTCTTGCATCTTCCCATACATAGAAAAACACCAATATTTCTTAACTTGAGATATCTGATTTTCTTTAATTAACAGTGATATTTTGATGTTCTGACTACCTGTTCTTTGGTTACAAAAAATTCTATATATTCTGGCTCCACACTTGCTTTAGAATAATAGTGCTCTCACTGTTATCTGAGATGCTGTATCCTGTGGTTCAAGTCCACTGAAAATCTACTGAGTAAAACATAACTCTCAACTTTTAGGTTGTACTTTTTTTATTTTTTCTATTGACAATATCAAGAACAGAGTGTTATACTACAGTTCCCTCACACTTTATCCAGAGCTTGTGTACTGATACATGGTTTGATCGGTTATCCCTTTTCTAAAACTTGTCAAGATCTCTCCATTTCTAATACACATTGAAGTCCAAAACTCTTAGATTTGTGACCTAAAATGACATTTCTCAGTGCCTCTAAATACATGCTGTACTCAAAGCAAACCAAACTTCCCACTTTTCTCAAACACAAGTTCATGCCTGTAGCCTCAGCTTATACTATACCTTTAGTCCACGAGTCTCCCCTAATATCTTGAAGAGTTCTACCTCTTCAAGAGACAGTATGAATACCACCTCCCTCCTTAAAGTCTCCTCTAATTCCTTCAGTCCTCCCAGCCACCTTGCCTGAACCACTGGTTAGCATTTCTAGCACTCTGTTTCACATTAAAAGTATTTTTAAGCATGCCTGACTTCACTATCCTACTGAACTATGAAATTCTTAAGGAACAAGGATTATATCATATTTGTAGCCCTAAAAAAAGTGACCTTGGAGAATTTAATTTTTCTGAACCTTCAGTTTCCTTATTAAATAGGAGAAAGAGTACTAATAATAATCACATAGTGTGCTGTATAAGAAGAAAATAATTTATCTAAAGCTTTAGAGTAGCCCTGGCCCATAAGAACTAATTATTACTATTGTTAATTTTTAAATTATTACTATTATTAATAATTGTACCTCTCCATTCCAATATCTAGGATTTAGTTGGCATTTAATACTGCTTTTGAAAGGGCAAAGGAGGGAGCTTCCCTGGTGGCTTAGTGGCAAGGAACCTGCCTGCCAGTGTGGGAGACATGCGTTTGATCCCTGATCCAGGAAGATGCCACATGCTGTGGAACAACTAAGCCTGTGAGCCACATCTATTGGGCCTGTGCGCTATAGAGCTGGAACCACAACTATTGCCATCCATAAATCCTGGAGCCTGTTTTGTCCAACAAGAGAAGTCACCTCAATGAGAAGGCTGTACTCTGCAACTAGAGGAAAGCCTGCACAGCAATAAAGACCCAGCACAATTGAAAACAAATAAACATAATTATTTAAAAAAAATAGCAAAGGGATACCTAAAAAGTTGGAGAAGGAAATGACAATCCACTCCAATATTCTTGCCTGGAGAATCCCATGGACAGAGAAGCCTGGTAGGCTACAGTGCATGAGGTCACAAGAGTGGGGACATGACTTAGCAACTAAAACCACCACCTGAAAAGTACATTCTAGGGTGCGGGAAAGGGTTGCTAAGCACATGCTAGGTGATACAGAAAAGGTTCAAATTCTAGATAGAAAAAAAAAAAAAAAAGCAAAGGGATACCTAAAAAGTTGGAGAAGGAAATGACAATCCACTCCAATATTCTTGCCTGGAGAATCCCATGGACAGAGAAGCCTGGTAGGCTACAGTGCATGAGGTCACAAGAGTGGGGACATGACTTAGCAACTAAAACCACCACCTGAAAAGTACATTCTAGGGTGCGGGAAAGGGTTGCTAAGCACATGCTAGGTGATACAGAAAAGGTTCAAATTCTAGATAGAAAAAAAAAAAAAAACTAGGCAAGTAAGTATGAAAAGAAAGTGAAAGTGTTAGTCAGTCAAATCCAAATCTTTGTGACCCCACGGACTATATAGCTCACCAGACTCCTCTGTCCATGCTATTCTCCAGGCAAGAATACTGGAGTGGGTAGCCTTTCCCTTCTCCAGGAGATCTTCCTGACCCAGGGATCGAATCATGGTCTCCTACATTGCAGGCAGATTCTTTACCATCTGAGCCACCAGGGAAGCCTCAAGTATATATGAGGAATTTCATGAAATGAAGAGAATGATGCAGAGTTAAAGATGGAGGGGACTAGAAACAGAGGCAATGTTCAAAATCTACTCTCTCAACCAGTTTGCTGTGATGAGAAGGAGCAAGGCTGGGCACTGTAAGTGGTAACAACTTAAATAAGAAATCTACGTTTGTTCTTTTTCAATTAAACCTATTTCCAGGACAGGCAAAGTAGCACTTGAAAAAGACAAGCTTGGTAGTATCAACAAAAGTATATGTTAGGAGGAAGGAAGAGAGGGGGAAATATTGCATCTTTGGGGCCCCAGATAGGAAAAGAGAAGAGGAAAGGAAATTATTTCAGATTGAAGGAAAAAGGAGAAACTTGTTGTCATGGAATTCTCTCAGCCTGCTTTGCCAGTCCTTCTCCTGACCACTGACACATATTTTTGCGAAGCAAAATAACTGGAGAGGGCCAAGAAACGCGCATGTAGATTCTGGCAAAACCCCCACAGGCTCATTAACACCAGCCGATCTATCCTGCCCGGAACTATGTAGCACGAAAAATGGATTCTAAAAATAAGGCCTGGATGTCTCCCTAAAGGCCAAACTTAAAGGAAAAAGCTCTTTGTGGAATTTTACTTCAGACTATTTGGCAAACCCAAGCAGACATAGCTCCATCCATGGACATTTAATGAACACAAACTAATCATGTCACATTTTGCTCTGGGCAGTTGGTATTCTAAAATTAAATGCTAGCTCCCACTTGTTACCCATGACAGGGCTGAAGGAACTGTCCAACACTGTCAGAAGAGATTTCCATGCTTGCACCAAGCATAGGAAATGTGTAAGATCTGGGGTTAATAAATGTCTCAGAAAGGGACTGAACAGAGGGACACAATCTAAAAGTGTTCCGAAGTCCGAGGCTTGTCTCAGCCAGCATAGTCACCAAATTTGGCTTTCTCTTTCTGAAGCACTTATTTTTGCTGCATTTGTAAGTATTCTAAAGTGTATCCCTAAAACCAGACTAATAACATTGGTTGCAAGACAGTGGATAATGGAGAAGAGAATTCACTATAAGAACTTACACCATTCCCTCTTAAAAAATAAATGTATATATATATATGTATAACCGAATTACTTTGCTGTACAATAGGAATTAACAACATTTTATATGTATATATTTCAATTTAAAAAAGTGAGAAAAACAAAAATGATAATTTATACCATTACACCACTAGTTTCACATCACTGGCAGAGGTATGGGGGTAGGAAAGCCACGGGCTTATGTGGGGTACTTGAGATCCTCGACTGGCTTCTGTAAATTCTTTCATGTCCTGGGTTAAGTGGGTATTTTGGGGAAGGGAAAAAAAATTATGATTATGATTAGGGTAAAAGCTCCTCTTGCTCTACTTGATCCTGATGAACTTGTAATCATGACTTGACCTATGTCTCTTTGTCCAGAAAATGGACAGGTTCCTAGAAGGCTCTTCGGGGACACAGGCACACCCATTTATCTGTGTATGGACTGTAGCTGCTTTGTGCTTCAGTGGCCAAGCTGAAAGTTACAACAGAGACTGCCTGGCCCACAGAGCTGAACGTATATCTGGGCTTTGAAGAAAAAGTTTCCATTATGGTAGCCTTTTGATATATTCAGTATTGTTCTCACCATCGTTGGTGACTCAGGGATCATCTTAGACTTTCCTCATTTCAGACCCACTTGCTGTTGCTGTTCTGCAAGTCATGTCTGACTCTTTGTGACCCATGGACTGTAGCATGCCAGCCTCCCCTGTCCATGGAGTTTTCCAGGCAAGGGTACTGGAGTGGGTTGCCATTTGCTACAGACTCACTTGAAGTCTGGTCAAAACTGTATCTTTATCAGCTTATTAATATTATAAATGTTGGTAATCTGTCTCCCAAAAGTCACACTCATATTCAAAGAATGAACACTCTGGGGAAAACCTCTCAAGAGTGCAAGGACTGTAGCAAAAGCAGAGCAGTGAACTAATGGTGCATCAAAGGTCTCAAGCAACTATAAGTGGAAATTATAACAAGAGTTAGATGTTCCTTAACAGTAAAAAAGTACATTCTTCTGCCTCCTTAAACCTATTCTTTGTAGAATGGCTTGCAAACACTCAAATCAATACTCATATTGACTTCAAGGCCTTCACTAGGGATAGGGTGAGAAGTACTTTCTGAAAGGAGCCCTGATTAGATATTTCTAAGAGATATAGAGTATTTCCCCTTTATTTGTCCATAAGTAATTGTCACACTGTGTGAAACAGAAATTCCTTACTGCCATATATGTGGAATTTCTTAAAGGTGTAAGTAATAACGAAAAGAAAAGTTTCAGAATGTAATAACTCAGGCAAAACTTTGTAAAGAACTTGCCTATAGAAAGTTAGGTAAAACAATAGAAAGGAAAAAAATGTTTGTTTGACCATAAATTATATCTGAAAAGAAAGTAAGGGGTGGGGAATCAAGGAAAACCATATTTACAATAGCAGAACTTATTTCAAATTCTACTTTGGTGCCAGAAACAGTGCATGCTGGCTGAATAATATGGCCACAAATAGCAGGAAAGTAAAATGTGACGTCTCCTACCACTGGTCACTCTGTGCTACCAAGAACTACTCCTTGAGAAAACTCTATAAAAGGACACGGATATGATACTTCTTGGAATGTGTTTTTAAATGAAGTTCAATTAACGTCCTATTTGTTGGATGCTGCTCACACATTCTCTCCTAGCTGGGGATTTTCTATCCAGGTGGGCTTCTGGGAGGATGGAAATGCTGAAGAAAATGAAAGCTCTTTGATTCAGCAAATGAGTGGCATTAATGCTTTATTTATAGCCTGTTTTCTTATATATAAGTAATTACTAACTGCTTACTGACAAGACGTTGACATTATTATTACTGTTTTTAGTAGCTCAAATTAAATCCTTCCTTTCTTTCTTCTTCTAATTGTTATTTATGCTCAATCTGTATTAGGGCTTAAACTTGTAATTTTAAAACTTTAAGATCCCTGCTATCATGGAGTTTATAGCCAAAAAAGTGTTTTGTCCGGAGAATTAGTATTTTGAAGAGAAACATACAAAGGTTTACAGATTGAGCCAATGTCCTCTTATAACACTTAGACAGACAAACATGGAGGCAATTACATGAAAGTGATTTTGTTGCCTACTTATCATGTGCTATGAACGACACTAAATATTATATGTATTTTCTCAGTTCTCATAATCCTATGATAAAGGCACTATTATTATTACTATGCCCATTTTAGAGATGAGGCAACTGACAATGAGGTTATATGACTTCCCAGGACTACAAAGTAACTAACAACAGGAACTGAGAATCCACTGCAGGGAGCTTGACCCCAGAGTCAAGCTATTGTATGCTACAATAAGGGATTGAGAAGGATATGGGTGGACTGAGAAGATGTAAGGAGAGGAAGAGGAAAGGCTGAAGAACGGTTTCTGCAGACTGTGAGTCTCCAACGCATGCCCATAACAGTTTGTGTATTGCTCAGTTAGAGAAAAACGCCAGCTTTCTTGTCTGTGCCTCCCACAGACTCATATTTGCAACTCTGTGGTTCATATCTAGATCCCTTGAGCCTGACAATGCCTGGCCTTTGGGTGGTGCTCAACTATATTTGCTGAATGAATGTATCCACTAAAAGGCACAACTTTTGGGAGGGGCAAGGAAAGGGAAAGCAGGTTCAGACAACATTTTAAAACTTTTTATCAAAACTATTAAAATATTCCTTATCAAAGTTGTTCCTTCATAACTTGCTTAATCATATTAACATTTCTATTGTGCCTACACATGTTGAACATCTGGATTTGTAAAGGAAGTTTGAGAATAATGAAATATAGACTAAAAAAGAAACTCAAAAGATTCACAAAACCTTAGAGAGCTGAACCATAGGTCAATTAGGAAACCATGATCAATTATCCTTTAGGAAACTCGATTCTAGCAAGGTTAAGTGTCTTCTTCAAAATTATTAGTTAGTAAATGGCAAAGTCAAGTCCCTGTCTCCTAAAAGTATGACAGTCCCTCACTCAGTACACAATGAAGCTTGGCCATTAGAAAAAAGAAAGAAAGAAGAAGAAGAATGAAACAAGGATGGCACTGGGAAAGGCTTCAGCAACATGCAGGAGCATAGAGAGAGATCGGATGAGGGAAACATGGAGATGCAGCGATGAGGGAGGTAAATGAAATAAAATTCATAAACAAGTACCATTATTCCTTAAAATAAAAATCTCAAATCACACTGACTTTCACCAACTTAAAAGTCTCTAAGTCTTTTATTGTTTATTTTCATACTTTTGCCTAGTATTTCTTTAGGAGGATTGTATGGGGGTGGGGGGAACTTTAGTACATTGAGAAATGCTACCAAGTATAATCATTTATGTCAAGAGAACTGGAAAATAAAAAAAGCTGCTGCTAGTGATCCTACATATTGTTGTCAGTATTTAAGTGGGAAAACAGAGTATTGATATTTGCATCTTGATGTATTATAAAATGGATCTTCTATGACTTTCCAGGGTCTCTGTCCATCTTCATTTTATCTATGGAACGTGTACTCTCTATCACAAGCAAATTACGTGGAATGCTGGGTGGGTCACAGGAAATGGCACAACCAATGCAAAGAAAACCTACCACTCGATCATGAGTAATACAAAACTCAGGAACGGTTCTATTCTTAATTGGAACAATCTCAAGAGTTAGTCAGCATACACAATGGCACATGATTTTGTTATTTCTGCTAAAGAAGTCAGTTAATACTGGAATGTTATTTTAATTTAATGGATTTACATCAACAATTCTCAGGGGAAAAAAATGAGGAAAAGAAGGAAGGGCAAATGAAGGAAGGAAAGGGGAGTTACCAGTATGTCACAGGAGATACACCATCACACAAGAAATAACAATTTTTAAAACATTACCTCAACCATAGGTGGAAACAAAATTATTCCATCAAACTGTGTAGAGAACTGTATGAAGCTTGAGAAATGACTCAAGTAAAGACAGATTTGAATTTTCCCAAATTGGAAATGTTCTGAGAAATTAACAGAATCTGCAAAGACCTTGTTAATATAGCCTATGTTTAAAAATGGGCAGTGTTCATGATGTAATCTGAAGGTTTCTGCCAACGAGTTGGATATTAATGAGT
>SJYC01028417.1:0-22666 GCA_006408675.1 Madoqua kirkii | reverse complement strand
CCCCCAAAATAAAGTCTGACACTGTTTCCACTGTTTATCCATCTATTTCCCATGAAGTGATGGGACCAGATGCCATGATCTTCGTTTTCTGAATGTTTCATATTACTGTATTAAAATAAGTTCTTTTGAACACTACAGCTTTGGAGGACATACTGAAGGAAATCATTACAAGAGTTACTTGAACAAAAATTAAAGGTGTCAGTGGTCAATCCCTAGTCCAGAAACTTCTAGGCCCCTTTTCTCACTGAAAACATACACAAACTAAAGAGACCAGAGTAAACCATGCAAACTGTCCCTTAAGACAGGCTAACTTTTTCTGACATTATCATTAAATTTTATGTTTAAGACATAACACCTTCATTTTTTAAATGGCAGATTACAGATAGAGAACACATAGTTATATATAACTTAGATGCACACTTCTGCAACTTCTCCAAGCTCAAAACTGAGGAAATGATGAGATTTTCTTCCCCTGCCTGCTGTGCTGAGTCACAAGAAGTAATCTTAAAAAAGAATAATTTTCATGATACAATTTTCATGTTCATTTCATAAGCTTATTACATTTTAACACTGCTAAATATTTTTGCAATATCAGTCATTTAAATACAGTGACAGATAGATAATCAACAAGGACCTACTATATAGCACAGGGAACTCTACCCAATGTTCTGTGATAACCTATATGTGAAAAAAAAAATCCTAAAAAGAATGAATATACTGCATGTGTAACTGAATCACTTTTCTGTACACCCAAAACTAACATAACATTGTACAGCAACTATAATCCAATAAAATCTAAATAAAGTGAATGATAACAGTTTCAACATTGATATTAATATTATGTACATAATATTATGGATACTAAAGGATTTTACTCTAAGATGGTCTGAATTTTGTGCAGCTGATAAGTTAACCATGTTTTGCCTCTGTCATTCATGTGAAATAAATCTGAACTATTTTCTCCAAATAGTCCATGAGCACTTCAGCTCATGTGTTAATCTCATTTTCTGTTACTTTCTAACAGGGCCTTGACTAACTCAGTGTGAACTTAAAAAGAAAAAGCTTAACATTATGCATGAAATCCAACTTCAAGATGTGCTCTATGAATGACCATTCTTCAACATTATTCTAATTTAGAGTGAACTACTGCATAAATATATATGCTGTGGAGTTGATAAAACATTAGCAAAAGGTAAGCAGTTCATTTGGTTGTTCAGTATCTAATACGGAACTTTATTTTTTAGACATGTACTCTTCAATGAAGCATTAATGGCATTAAACAGAGAAAATGACACCATTCAAGAACAGAATCTGATTTTACTGCCATGCTCTTGTCTTATAATTGAAAGCACCAGGCTTCCTGATGCATTATATATTTTTCTGCTGCATTTTAATCCAGACTTGAGGGAGTTAAGATCATTCAGCATGATTAGGACTCAGCCTCGGCCAAGATACCTAAGCAGCATTCAGCATCGACTTCTATCCAACTGAAACCATTTTTATAGACTAGAAAATAACTCTCATTATCAGAAGTTCCACTTTAGCAGTCACAGTTGGACACCTGAAGATTACAAACTACAATATTTCCTAATAGTTCTTTGAATTACACTTGGCTACATTGCATCTACAGGTGTAACAAAGGTCTCCTAGGAACTTTGATCTTCCCTGTTCAGCCAGAAAAATCCTACAATGCAGCCACAATTTAGCTAATTATAACTGCACACATCTTGAGTACAATATGAAAAACAATTAAAATATCATCTTGCATTCAAAACTTAAAATAATGTGAATCTACCAAAAGAAAATATTTTTTAACAATTACATCATTTTAAAAATGGCAGAAGTAAATAATAAACTGTGTTGACACTCTCACACTTGCCAGTGCAACTTCAGCTTATAAACAGTATCTGCCAACCTTTACAAATGAGTCTTGTATTATGCACGTTTTGAATCACATACCATCTTGGTTCACAATCCAACTTCAGTAAAGTTTTAGATGAGTCTCTCTTATAAAATATGACTACCATGTACTGCTCTCAAGTCATTTCCTACATCACCCTCTGTGACACAAAACATAAAGAAGTAAGTTTCTCTTCTCCAGGTTCTGTGCGCAATTTGCTACTATACTATAATATCACATAGTTCAATTCAGTCACTCAGTTGTGTCTGACTCTTTATGATTCCATGAACCACAGCACACCAGGCCTCCCTGTCCATCACCAACTCCTAGAGTCCACCCAAACCCATGTCCATTGAGTTGGTAATGCCATCCAACCATCTCATCCTCTGTTGTCCCATTTTCCTCCTGCCCTCAATCTTTCTCAGCATCAGGGTCTTTTCAAATGAGTCAGCTCTTCGCATCAGGTGGCCAAAGTACTGGAGTTTCAGCTTCAACATCAGTCCTTCCAATGAACATCCAGGACTGGTTTCCTTTAGATCCTTTCAAACCACCTTTGGTGGCTAATGTATCTGTATTTTGTGTGTGTGTGTTTAATTTTTTTTAATTTATTTTTAGTTGGAGGATAATTGCTTTATAATGTGTTGGTTTCTGCTGCATGACATCGTGAATCAGCTGTATGTATGCTTCTTAACCCCATGTATAAAAATGCAAAAAGATATGACACCAAAAGATGAGACCCCTGGGTCAGAAGGTGTCCAATATGCTACTGGGGAAGAATTTAAGACAATTACCAATAGCTCTAGAAACAATGAAGTGGCTGGATCAAAGCAGAAATGATGCTCAATTGTCTGGTGATGAATGTAAAATCTGATGCCGTAAAGAATAGTATTGCAATAGGAACCTGGAACACTAGGTCTATGAATTGAGGAAAACTTGGACATAGTCAAGCAGGAGATGGCAGGAATAAGCATCAACATCTTAGGAGTAAATGAACTAAATGGACAGGAATGGGTGAATTCAATTCTGATGACTATTATACCTGCTACTGTGGGCAAGAATCCCATAGAAGAAATGAAGTAGCCCTCATAATCAACAATGTGATACTGAAATGTGGTGAAGGTGAAGGTGAAGGTGAAGTCGCTCAGTCGTGTCTGACTCTTTGCGACCCCATGGACTGTAACCTACTAGGCTTCTCTGTCCGTGGGATTCTCCAGGCAAGAATACTGGAGTGGATTGCCATTTCCTTCTCCAGGGGATCTTCCCGACTCAGGGATCAAACCCAGGTCTCCCGCATTGGAGGCAGATGCTTTAACCTCTGAGTCACCAGGGAAGCCCTACTTTGGTGCAAACTTAAAAATGACAGAATGACCTTGGTTCGTTTCCAAGGCAATTCTTTTAACATCACAGTAATTCCAGTCTCTGCCCTGACCACTGATACGGAAGAGCTAAAGTCGACCAGTTCTTTGAAGACCCAGAAGACCTCCAAGAACTAATACCAAAAAAAAAGGATATCTATTCATTACAGGGGATTTGAATGCAAAAGTAGGAAGTCAAAAGACACCTGGATTAACAGCAAGTTAAGCTTTAAGAGTACAAAATGAAGCAGGGCAAAGGCTAACAGAATTCTGCCAAGAGAACACAATGATCATAGCAAACATCCTTTTTCAACAACACAAGAGATGATTTTACACATGGACATCATCAAATGGTCAATACCAAAATCAGATTGATTGCCCTCTTTGTAGCCAAAGATGGAGAAGCTATATACAGTCAGCAAAAATAAGACCTGGAGCTTAATGTGGCTCAGATCATAAACTCCTCATAGCAAAATTCAGGCTTAAACTAAAGAAAGCAGGGAAAACCATTTGACCAGTCAGGTATGACTTAACCCCCCTATGAATATACAGTGGAGGTGACAAATAGATTCAAGAGATTATGTCTAGTAAAGAGTACCTAAAGAACCATGGACAGAGGTTTGTAATATTACATAGGAGGCAGCAAACAAAACCATCCCAAAGAAAAAGAAAAGCAAAAACACAAAGTGGTTGTCTCAGGAGGCTTTACAAACAGTTGAAGAAAAAAGAGAAGTGAAAAGCAAGGGAGAAAAAGAAAGGGGTATGTGTTTATGTGTGTGTGCACGTGTGTGCATGTGTGTGCATGAGCGCACGCCTAGTCGTTCAGTCATGTCCAACTCTTTGCGACCCTATGGACTGTAGCCCGCCAGGCTCCTCTGTCCATGGGGATTCCCCAAGTAAGAATACTGGAGTGGGTACACCCAACTAAATGCAGAGTTCCATAGAATATTAAGGAGAGCCAAGAAGGCCTTCTTCAATGAACACTGCAAAGAAACAGGAAAACAACAGAAAGGGTACGACTAGAGATCTCATCAAGAAAATTGGAAATACTAAAGGAATATTTCATCCAAAGATGGGCACAATAAAGGACAGAAATGGTAAAGACCTAGTAGGAGCAGAAGAGATCAAGAAGAGATGGAAAGAAGACACAGAAGAACAATACAAAAAAGATCTTTAGTGTCCTGGATAACCACAGTGGTACATTCTCCCACTCAGGGCCAGACATTCTGGCATGTGAAATCAAGTGGGCCTTAGAAAGTATGCTTTCAAAAAAGCTAGTGGAAGTGATGGAATTCCAGCAGAGCTATTTAAAATCTTAAAAGATGATGCTATTAAAGTGCTGCACTCAACATGGCATCAAATTTGGAAAACCCAGCAGTGGCCAGAGGCCTGGAAAAGGTCAACCCTCATTCTAATTACCAAGAAGGGCAGTACTAAAGAATGTTCACACCATCAGACAAATGCATTTGTCTCCCATGCTAGTAAGGTCATGCTCAAAATCCTCCCAAGCTAGGCTTCAGCGTTATGTGAACCGAGAACTTCCAGATGTTCAAGCTCGTTTTAGAAAAGGAAGAGGAACCAGAGATCAAATTGCAAATGCTTGCTGGATTGTAGAGAAAGCAAGGGAATTCCAGAAAAACATCAACTTTTGCTTCATTGACTATGCTGAAGCCTTTGACAGTGTAGATCGTAACAAACTGTGGAAAACTGTTAAACATATGGGAATACCAGATCATCTTACCTATCTCCTAGAAAAACTTGAGGGTGGTCAAGAAGCAATAGTTACAACACTGTTGGAACAAATGACTGGCTCAGGACTAAGAAAGGAGTACAACAAGGCTGTTAATTGTCACCCTGTTTGTTTAACTTATATGCAGAGCACATCATGTAAAATCCTTGGCTGGATGAGTTACAAGCTGGAATCAAGATTTCCAGGTGAAATATAAACAACCTCAGATAGGCTCTAACGGCAGACAGTGAAGAGGAACTAAAGAGCCTCTAGAGAAGGGTGAAGGAGGAGAGTAAAAAGGGCATTTTTAAAACTCAATTGTTAAAAAACTAGGATCATGGCACCAGTCCCATCACTTCATGGCAAATAGAAGGGGAAAAAGGTAGAAGCAGTGACAAATTTCCTCTTGTGGGGCTCTAAAATCACTGCAGATGGTGACTGTAGCTGTGAAATTAGAAGACAATTGCCTGTTGGCAGGAAAGCTATGGCAAACCTAGACAGTGTGTGCAAAAGCAAAGATATCACTTTGCCAACAAAAGTCGGTATAGTCAAGGCTATAGTTTTCCGTAGTCATGTATGAATGTGAGAGCTGGACAGTTAAGAAAGCAGAGCACCAAAGAATTGACACTTTTGAATTGCAGTGCTGGAAAAGACTCTTGAAAAGCAAGGAGTCCCTTGGAAAGCAAGAAGTCCCTTGGAAAGTAAGGAGATCGAACCAGTAAATCTTAACAGAAATCAACCCTGAATACTCTTTGGAAGGACTGATGCTGAAGCTCCAGTACTTTGACTATTTGATGAGAACAGCTGACTCATTGGAAAAGAGCCTGAGCTGGGAAGGATTGAAGGCAGAAGGAGAAGAGGGGACAGAGGATGAGATGGTTGGATGGCATCACCAACTCAACGGATATGAACTGAGCGAACTCCAGGAGATGGTGAGGGTCAGAGAAACCTAGCATGCTGGAGTCCATGGGGTCATGCAGAGTCGGACATGACCTGGTGACTGGACAACAACAACAACAACAACAACAACATGCTTCTTAAGGTAAGTGTGGCTTCCTCATCTTAACCCCACACTACATACGTAGTCAACCATGTTGCAAGCACGTCCCCCTCATTACTGGCAATTTACTTATCATTTAGATACACTGCTTTTATTAATGTTCATGTTTGGAACCGTTACATATCCACGGGGGCGAGAGGGGGACTGATTAAACTTGATTGCTGCTTTGAGTACAGTCATGAATCAATGTCCAGAATTTCATTAAAAATTTAAATGTAGTTTGTCCTAATGAATTGTACACCGAGTATTCTTTTATTACCTCTATTGAGATACAACCCATACACTATAAAATTCAGCATTTAAAGTGCATATTTCAATGGGTTTTGGTATACTCAAAGGGTTGTGCAATCATTACCACAATCTAACGTTAGAACTTCCTCTTCACACCCAAAAAGACTATCTACTAGAAGCCGTTTCCCATTTTCACACACTCCCATCATCCCAGCCTCCAGCAACAACTAATCTGCTGCTTCTACTGATTTGCCTAATGAGGCAATTGATATAAATGGAATCATGCACGCTGTGGTTTTTTGTAACTGGCTTCTTTCACAGAGCATATTATTTGAGGGTTTAACTTTTTGCAGCCTGTATCAGTATTTCATTTCTAACAGCTGAGCAATAGTCTATTGCATGCATAAACTACATTTTGTTTATCCTTTAACCAGCTGACAGACTTTGGGGTAATTTCCACTTTTGACCATTTTGAATAATGCTTCTACACACGTTCATGTAAAAGTTTTTGTGTGGACATATGTTTTCATTTCTCTTGGGCATATACCTAAGAGTAGAATGCTGAAGCCAATGGTACATCAAATTTACTATTTAAGAAATTGCCAAATAGTTTTCCAAAGTGACAGCACCCTGTTAGAGTCCCATCATCAATGCATGAGAATCCCAATTTCTCCACACCCAGTGGGTGTGAAGGAATAGCTCTATGGTTTTGATTCCTATTTTCCTAATGACTTGTGATGTTGATTATAACATCTTTTTATAGGTTTATTTAACATATAAAAAGGCTTTATTCAGCCTATAATAAAAAAGTTCTCTTCTTTGGAAAACATTGACTCAACCCTTAACCCAGTTTTAATTGGGCTATTTGTCTTTTTTATTGAATTGTAAGAGTTATATGTTCTAAATGCAAGTCCCCTTTCAGATGATTTTCAAATGTCTTCTTCCAAAAGGTTTTTGTTCACTTTATTTATATCATCATTTGGAACACAAAATATATTAACTTTAATGAAGTCAATTTTACCTCCCCCTTTTTTTACCTTCTTGCAACGTCAGCTTCTAGGGCAAGGCTAAGAAACCACTGGCCAACCCAAGGCCGCAGAGTCAATGTGTATTCTAACAATATTATACTCTGAACTCACAGTGTTGACAACTAGGCCCAGATGGCAAACACATGGATTAACCCACTGCACAATTTCACCAACACTACATGCTTGTACACACAAAACTACCAGTGGCATAAATCTTTAAATTTATTTAAGAGATTTTTACAAGCTTGAAAGTACAGATATGGGTAATGTTTACAACTAGAATGATATAAAAGAACTTGTTTTCCCAGTTTTTTGCATGGGTTTGATTGCTGCTTTCTAATTATGATAGACAACCTATTTTCCTCTTATGATTCCTTAGGCTGCAGTGAAATATGAAAGAATCACCTTTCTAATCACCACAATGGGCCATGTGAAGGCTCTGTTTGTTCTAAGGTGATGGAAACAACCTGGACTAAGCTAAGGACTCTGTTAATCAGACTTGGGTTCTAGAACTCCATATTGTATCTCCCCAAGCTGAATCTATTTCCTTAATAAAAAATGAACCCATGAAGCCCATTTTTGATGGTTCCTTGTTAGTATTGAAAGAGAGAACATTTAATGCCCTCAGCATAAAATCTGTCATTAAATAAATACTTTATAATACATGAATTTTCCCTCTCCCCAAATCCCAATTAATATAATCAATATATTTTTCTATTTTCTGCAATTTCAAAATGAAAACCTTTTGTCTAACTTCCAAACCCATCTCTGTATAACTGTGTGACAAATTCTAATATATTCTCACTCATTCAATATATCTTACTAGTTATAAGGTACTGGGCAGGGTTTAAAAAATGTTCTCAACCTCAAGGGACTTCCTATCTTCCAGGAAAGGCTTAAAGATTTTATTTTAAAAAGGCATAATGTTATCAGTGTCCTAAGAGACACAGGCAAATCAGTTTGGGGTTCAGAAAATGATAAGGTTATGCAGATGGGGAAGTCAGAGAGAAATTCCTGGAGGAGCAATTAAAGTGAAACTTGAAAGACGGTTAGGATTTAGATAGAGTAAAATAAAACTTGCATAAAAATACAAAGATATGAAGAGAGTTAATACTTGAGAAAAATAAGGAGAACTCTGATTCCTGATGAGCCTGCAGTATAGGGTAAACATAGGAGTCAGATGGGTATAGAGCAGAGAGGGCACTGAATGGTAGGTTGAGTTGGACCTTTACTTGACAGTTGATGAAGGGCTAAGCAGAGAGAAGTAACCTGTCAAGAGGGGTATCCTAGAAAGGTCATT
Source organism: Madoqua kirkii (assembly GCA_006408675.1). Lineage (NCBI taxonomy): Eukaryota > Metazoa > Chordata > Mammalia > Artiodactyla > Bovidae > Madoqua > Madoqua kirkii. The sequence continues at coordinate 14,063 of SJYC01028417.1, read as the reverse complement.
CTGCCAATAATATACAAACTGATTTGGGTGGAGAAGAACAGAGACAGATCAGCTGTCTGTCTGAGAGACAAGTTAGCTGTAATATTTCTAGTAAGGCCAGCATTGTAATATGCCTGCCACTAGCCATCATCCCCTCAGGGTTTTGTAACAACTCTGATTTTGTTTCAGAATCATGCAACAATATATTCAAGGAAAGTGGACCCCTACCTAAGGGACGAAAAGAGGATGATCTAAGCCAGAATGAGTAAACTTTTACTGTAAATGGCCAGAGAGTAATATCTTAGGTTTGCAGGCTGTGTGGTTTCAGTCATGACTCTGTCCTTGTAATGGGAAAGAAATGGTAAATGACAGGAAATGAATGAAGACAACTGCTCATCAAATTTTATCTATGGATACTGAAATTTGAACTTCATTTAATTTTCATGTGTCATGAAATATTACTCTTTATTTTAACCATTTAAAAATATAAAAGTGACTCTTACTCCCAGCCCTTAGAAAATCAGCAACAGGCTGAATTTGACCCATGGGTCCTAGCTTGCCAACTCCTGATCTAAACCAACCACAGCTGCTCTAAACTTTTTGCCAGGTATTCTTTAGGGAGCAGTTTGTTATGTGGTGAGGTTCTGAGCAGCGGGATATAAGGGAAAGTATGCTGAAGGGTTGGCAGAATATATGTTCCCATCCAATAAAAACAGATGTGCCAGAAAAATTAAATTTCTGAAGATGAATTGTTGAGAACTGTGTAAGCTGTTTTGCAACCATGAGAGGAAGTCCAAGAGATTTGTGAAGGACCATCCTGATACAACAAGTGAAAGAAATAAGCATGACTTCTATGAGCACAGAGAAATGGGGCAGGAAAAGAGTTGGTTCAAGAGAAACTATAGAAGTGGAATTGGTATTCCAGTGGCTCCTGGGAGAGGACACAGGAAAAGCAACATGATAAACATTAAAACCAGGTGGCATTAGTGGTAAAGAACCCTCCTGCCAATGCAAGAGACTTAAGAGACTTGGGTTCAATCCCTGGGTTGGGAAGATCCCTGTTAGAGAGAAAAACACCCACTCCAGTATTCTCGCCTAAAGAATCCCACAGACGGAGGAAGCTGGCAGGCTACAGTCCACAGGGTTGTAAAGAGGTGGACACGGCTGAAACGACTTGGCATGCACACACCCATGCTGCTGCTGCTGCTAAGTCGCTTCAGTCGTGTCCGACTCTGTGCAACCCCAGAGACGGTAGCCCACCACTCTCTCCCATCCCTGGGATCCTCCAGGCAAGAACACTGGGGTGGGTTGCCATTTCCTTCTCCAATGCATGAAAGTGAAAAGTGAAAGTGAAGTTGTTCAGCTGTGTCTGACTCTTAGTGACCCCATGGACTGCAGCCCACCAGGCTCCTCCGTCCATGGGATCCTCCAGGCAAGAGTACTGGAGTGGGGAGCCATTGCCTTCTCTGTCACACTCATGCATTTGAGTCTAAATGAAGAGGAGAATGTTCTTACTTTTAAGGAAGAAGAGATGGTTTGAATGGAAAATGAGTGTGGTCTGGAATCTCAGGGAGGCAGCAAGAGATGAATAAAAAAGACTGTTGGATGATAGCAAGGGTTCTGCTGAGCCAAGCACACTGGAATGTGCAGCAGGTCATGGCACCTTGGTTGTTACCAAGAGTGTTTTTCAGCTCCCGGAGGTGCTAATAAAACCATGGCAGGCAGTGGTCACACATTCTGTGTGACACAATCAGCCTGCACATTTCCCCAAAAAGAATCTCATCACCAGAAATTAGAATGGCCAAGCCTCGGGCTGATCCTGCCACTCCAAAGTGTGGCTCTCATGGGGGTGTCACACCAGAGAGCCCTGAGGAAAAGGCAGCTTCAGTCCCTTAGTTTTCTGTGCTTCAGTCTGACCAGATCAGGGACTTGCAGTCTGTTCTCCTGGGAGGCTTCGTGTTCAGTGATACACTGGGAACTGCCATGGGCAGCAATGATGCCTCCAATAAAATGACAAAAACATACAATGTTGTAAAAAGAAACATGTGATAAATCAGAATGTCAAAAAAAAAAGTCCAAAATATATTATTCTGAAAAACTATTAACAAGATGGGATATAGCTTTCAATGTTTGCTATACCATAACAATACATGCATATGTAACTAGAAGAGGACAGGTCAGCTTTTAACTTGGGGTTAAATTTTAATTTAATTTATGAGGGCAAAAACAATTTCATAAAGGCGGAAAGTTAAAAATAGAACAACCATCTGCTCCAGCAATCCAAGTTCTGGGTATTTATCTAAAAGAATTAAAATCAGGATCTCAAAGAGATGTTCACATCCCCATATTCATGGCAGTATGGTTATCAGTAGCCAAGATGGAGTCACAGCCTAAATGTCCATCTGTTGATGAATGATAAAGAAGCTGCAGTGTATACATGTCATGGGATACTATTCAGCCTTGAAAAAAGAAGCCCTACAATGTGCAACAGCTGAAGATGAAGGTAGTTCAGATGGATTCAACACAGGATGAACTTTCAGAATGTTACACTAAATGAATTAAGTCAATCACAGAAAGATACATAATACATGATTCTGCCTATTATATGATATCCTGATATATTGATACATGTTATCTTTTATGATTTATTAATATATGGTATCTTAAATAACCAAATCATAGAATTTTGTGGTTGCCAGGGACTGGGAAGATAAGGAAATGGGGAATTATTAATCAATGAGGAATAAAGTTTGTCAAGCAAGATAAAGAGTTTTAGAAACTGTATAGTAGCTATATGATCTTATACCTAAAATTATCAACAATATGCTATGCACTTAAAAATGTGTGATGAGGATAGATCTCATGTTAAGTACTTTTTCCACAATTAAAGTAAAATAACAAATGTAGATAAGGTAAACTAATCCACTGCTTGTTTTAATAATAAAGAGTAACTCACAACTAAAGTTTAAATAAAACCAATTATTTGAGGGCATGGAGGAAATTAAGAACTCGCATTTACTGCTGGTAAGAGTATAAATTGGTACATCCCCTTGGACAGCCATTTTTCAAGATCTAGTAGAGTAACTGTGAAATTTCTATGACTCAGCACAGCAATCTCACTGTTAGATATATGCCCAGAAATAATGTTGCAAGGTGACGTGAATGAAGACACTGTGTAGGACAAGCTTTCACAACATTGTTGAACCAGCACACAATGGTTAACAATGGATGGATAAATTATGCCATATTCATTAAATAGAAAACTCCAATTGAACAAGAGGAAAGGGGGATGGGCACAATCTTAAAAAAAAGTGACACAGTCCAAGGACATGACATAAACTGAAAAAAATCAAATAGGTCCAAGACTGCAGACAAGCCCACTTCCACTAGACCATCAGCCTCAGTCTACACTCATTATAACACATCAACATGCTTAATGACACGCCCACAGGTGCCATGGACAGTTTCAAGGCCTACTATAAAGATCAAAGTGGACAGTGGCTCAATTTCTGGAAATCCCCACCCCTGTCCCAAAATAGCCAGAATACCCCTCTCACTTAGCACCCTATGAAATTATACACCCCTACAGAAACTGAAAACCCACACACTGGTGCTATTCTCACCTTCTGAGATGACCCCCACTCTGCAGAGTGTGTTTCTCTCTTAATAAACCTACTTCTTACCTATTACTTTGTCTCTCACTGAAGTCTTTCTATGGCAAGACATCAAGAACTTGAACTTCATTAAGTCCTGATTCCAGGTGTGTGATTAAAAGACCATGGGTTCAAGTCCCAATCTGAGTTACATAGTTTCACGATTACATGGTCGATTTTGATATCTTAAAGTGTGTGCAAAAAAAAAATGCAAAGGCTATATAGAGTCTACAGTTGGTCTGCCATACCTGTAATTTCTCCATCAGTCAATGCAACTGGGTGGAAGAATATTTTTTTAAAAGAGAAATTTCCCAAAGCTTCTAAAAGCAAAACTTAAATTTGCTGCATGCTAGAAGGCAATGGCACCCCATTCCAGTACTCTTGCCTGGAAAATCCCATGGATGGAGGAGCCTGGTAGGCTTCAGTCCATGGAGTCGCTAAGAGTCGGACACGACTGAGTGATTTCACTTTCACTTTTCCCTTTCAGGCATTGGAGAAGGAAATGGCAACCCACTCCAGTATTCTTGCCAGGAGAATCCCAGGGACGGGGGAGCCTGGTGGGCTGCCATCTATGAGGTCTCACAGAGTCAGACACAATTGAAGCGACTTAGCAGCAGCAGCAGCAGCAGTAACTATTTATATATCATTACCTTGTACTTACAACTATTTACATAGCATTTACATTGGACTAGATATTATAAGTGATATAGAGATTATTTAAAGTATATAGAAGCATATGCATAGTTTTATGCAAATACTATATCATTTTACATAAGGGACTTGAGCCTCCATAGATTTTGGTATCCAAGTGAGTTCCTGGAATCAATCCTCCATGGACAACAAGGGTTGGCTATCCAATAATTTATGTAAAAATTTTACATACAAAACATATTATTATACTTGTTTACATATGTCACAAGCATAATTATAAAGCTGTGCACTGACTTCAGGAGATTTGTACTTGGGATGGAGGGAGAAAGGAGGTAGAGATTATGGGGAATAGGACAGCAAAGAGAAGGATTTGAAAGACTCTTTATTTTAAACTTCATTTAATGTAACGAAGACCTGCAGTAAATGTGGTAAAATGCTAACATATATTATATCTAGATAGTGGATTCATGGGTACTTACAAAACTGTGTAATTGTATGTGTGAAATATTATACACATTTTAAAGAATGCCTTAAGAGCTAATTTTAATAGCAATATATTTTTTTAAGGAAGAACACTCCAAATCACCAAGTCTATGACAAAATTAAACATTTTCTTTCACTGCACATAATAAGGTGCTATAATAAAAAATGAAGTATAGATCAGGATGAAATATTTTTTGGAGATTATAAAAGAGATAAAGAACTATTCAGTTCACTAGATGATACAAGCAACCTAATCCACTTGCAGAAGACAGATGGAACCAACATTCTTCCCGGCAGTAGGCTGAAGCAATCACTCATATGGCTGGGAAAGCAGTGAGAAAAGACTCTTAACTTTTATAACCTTATATTTTATATAAAATATTCCAACATATATACTCAAAACATTTTGACAGTAAGATAGAAAGGAGAAACTGCCTGAATGCAAAGACTAAAAAATACTATTACTCCCATCATTTCAAAACAATTTTCTCATTTTGAAGACTTAATGCAATAGCACCTTAACTGTTTAGCAAGAAGATAAGTAAAATGTTATATGATTTTTTAACAAATAATTTCAAACAGTGTCCTTATACAAAAATACAGATATATTAAGATATATAAAACAACCTGCTTAAATTTTCAAAAATAATTTGTATGGAATTATAATGAACATAGAGAAGAGCACAACTCTAAAGCTCTATGAATTTTCATAAAGTGGACAAAAACGTAATTAAAACCCATTAAAATAGAAATAGAATATCACCGGCATCCTAGAAGACCTTCTAATAATGATCATCATATCCCTCCCCAAACTAAACACTATGCTGACTTCTAATATCATAGAGTCATTTTCCTGTTTTTGACCAAAATCCATTCTACTTCTCTTTGCTCAGTTTAACTTTTGTGAGATTCATCAGTGCTTTGCAAGCAGCGTTATTTTACTGACTTTCATTGCTGTATACTACTCCACTGTATTCATATACCACAAAGTGCCAGTTCATTACACTAATAAAGGACATTTGGATTGTTGTCAGTTCTTGGCGTTTATGATCAAGGCTGCTATAAACATTCTAGTCCATATCCTTTAAGGCACACAAATAGGCCTTTCTACTGAAGATACATACACATACAAAGTTGATGATTTATAATGTATGCAATATATTCAGCTTTAAAGTTCTCAGTTATATGATTAGTAGAAATGAAATTGAATTGACAAAAGTTGATGGTTGTTGAAGCTAAGTGATTGTGAGATTCATAGTATTAGTCTACTTACTATACATATATATTTGGAATTTTTGACAAAAAATTCCACCAACCCTTTATTTTATAAAAAGAGGGGAGCTGCCTTCTTTAAATCATGTCATAAAAGACAAAGAAAGTCTCTGGGCATGTTCCAGATTGAAGGAGGCTAGAGAGACATGACAACTAGACCAAACACCTCTTCCATGATTGGATCCTGAGGAAAAACGGGAAAAGTACTATGATGGCCGTCGTAGCTCAACAATTAGGTCAACTGATAAAATTGAAAAGTAAATGGTAAGCAAAGTAAAAAGAATTTAATAATGCTAAATTTTAACAATGCTAAAGTGTACAATGGTTATGTAAGAAAATATTCTTACTTTCTGGGTCATGATGTTCTTCATGACCCAGATAACCATGATGGTGTGATTACTTACCTAGAGCCAGACACCCTGGAATGTGAAGTCAAGTGGGCCTTAGGAAGCATCACTATGAACAAAGCTAGTGGAGGTGAGGGAATTCCAGTTGAGCTATTTCAAATCCTAAAAGATGATGCTGTGAAAGTGCTGCACTCAATATGTCAGCAAATTTGGAAAACTCAGCAGTGGCCACAGGACTGGAAAAGGTCAGTTTTCATTCCAGTCCCAAAGAAAGGCAATACCAAAGAATGCTCAAACTATTGCACAATGGCACTCATCTCACACCCTAGGAAAGTAATGCTCAAAATTCTCTCAGCCAGGCTTCAACAGTATGTGAACCATGAACTTCCAGATATTCAAGTTGGATTTAGAAAAGGCAGAGGAGTCAGAGATCAAACTGCCAACATCTGTTGGATCATTGAAAAATCAAGAGAGTTTCAGAAAAATATCTACCTCTGCTTTATTGACTATGCCAAAGTATTTGACTGTGTGGATCACAGTAAACTGTGGAAAATTCTGAAAGAGATGGGAATACCAGACCACCTGACCTGCCTCCTCAGAAACCTGTATGCAGGTCAAGAATCAAGATTTAGAACTGAACATGGAACAACAGACTGGTTTCAAATCATGAAAGGACTATGTCAAGGCTATACATTGTCACCCTGCTTGTTTAACTTATATGCAGAGTATATTATGCAAAATGCTGGACTGGATAAAGCACAAGCTGGAATCAAGATTGCTGGGAGATACAGCAAGAACCTCACAAAAGCAGGTCAAGAATCAAGATTTAGAACTGAACATGGAACAACAGACTGGTTTCAAATCATGAAAGGACTATGTCAAGGCTATACATTGTCACCCTGCTTGTTTAACTTATATGCAGAGTATATTATGCAAAATGCTGGACTGGATAAAGCACAAGCTGGAATCAAGATTGCTGGGAGATACAGCAAGAACCTCACAAATGTAGATGACACCATCTTTATGGCAGAAAGTGAAGAACTAAAGAGCCTCTTGATGAAAGGGAAAGCGGAGAGTGAAAAAACTGGCTTAAAACTCAACAGTCAGAAAACTAATATGATGGCATCTGGTCCCATCACTTCATGGCCAACGGATGGGGAAACAATGGAAAGAGTGAGAGACTTTATTTTCTTTGGCTCCAAAATCACTGCAGATGTTGATGGCAGCCATGAAATTAAAAGACACTTGCTCCTTGGAAGAAAAGCTATGACCAACCTAAACAGCATATTAAAAAGCAGAGATATTACTTTGCCAACAAAGTTCTGTCTAGTCAAAGCTATGGTTTTTCCAGTAGTCATTTAAGGATGTGAGAGTTGGACTAGAAAGAAAGCTGAGCAATGAAGAACTGATGCTTTTGAACTGTGGTATTGGAAAAGACTCTTGAGAGTCTCTTGGACTGCAAGATCCAACCAGCCTATCCTAAAGGAAATCAGTCCTGAATATTCATTGGAAGGACTGATGCTGAAGCCAAAACTCCAATACTTTGGCCACCTGATGCAAAGAATAGACTCACTGGAAAAGACCCTGATGCTGGGAAAGATTGAAGGTAGGAGGAGAAGGGGACGACAAAGGATTAGATGGTTGGATGGCATCACTAACTCGATGGACATGTTTAAGTAAGCTCCGGGAGTTGGTGATGGACAGGGAAGCCTGGTGTGCTGCAGTCCATGGGGTCACAGAGTTGGATATGACTAAGCAACTGAACTGAAGAAAATATTCTTACTTTCAGGAAACACACATTGTAATATTTTGGGGTCAAGAGTTCTGACATGCTGCTGCTAAGTCACTTCAGTTTTGTCCGAGTATGTGCGACCCCATAGATGGCAGCCCACCAGGCTCCTCCATCCCTGGGACTCTCCAGGCAAGAGTACTGGAGTTGGGTGCCACTGCCTTCTCCAAGTCCTGAAATATTTACCCTCAAGTCATTCAGGGTTGACTGAGGGTTGATATCATATATCACATATATGATATATATGTGTGTGTACATATATAAAGAATATAGGCAGTTAAAACAATAAAGTAGAATGTTAGCAACTGATGATCTGGATAAGAAGTATACAAGTATACTTTGTACCAGTTTTAAGTATTTTTATTTTTATAACTTTTCTGTATATTTGAAGTTATTTCCAAACAAAAAGTTTTTAAAATGCTGTGCTAACTTATATCCCACTAGCATGGTATGAGTTCTCACAGCTCAATCCTAGTCATTGACTGCTTGATGTGAAATTTTGTATTTTAGCATTTCTGGCGGCAAGACAAGTATATTTCACTGGGGCTTTAATTTGTATGCTTCATTTTCTTGAAAATTACTGGTATTGAGCTCTTTTTCTTATTGTATTTGGCTACTTAAATATTCTCCACTACGAATTAACAGTTTGAGTCTTTTCCCCATTTTCCTTCTGGATTGTCTTTTTCTTACTGATTTCTTTCACATGATTTCACATAAATTTCAAAGAAATAAAAAAAGGGGTTTCAAAGAAACTCCAAAATTATAGGGAAAAAGGCTTGAGTTATATTCCCAGTCTTTGAGGAGTGTTTCTTGTCATCATTTTATAAGCTCCACTTTAGATCAATAGAAGGAACTTTTATTTACACCCGATGGGTTTTGTTTAAATCTTACTCGAACAAGTAACCCCAGAGAAGTGCTAGTTCTGCTTTTTCTTCCTGACAGAGGCACAAGGCATAAAGATAACTAAAAGGACATCCAGGCAGTGGCGAGGGCAGAGTTGGCATGGCTTGCCAGATACTGAAAAGACTACTAAGCAGGGCCTTGTAGCTGCTACAGAGAGGTGGCCTAGACTGTATTTATCAACAGTAAGAAATTTATTTTATATCATGATCCCAAGGCACACAAATACGACTGAAAAAAAATCCAAGTCCATATTTATCTTTACTTCATTTTTGTTTTCTATACTTTGGTATTTTCTATATATTGCTTTATCCCATTTTCATAGTTGTTTTTAGCACAGATTGTAATTCACTAAACTGATTTCACATGACAGCTCTTAGAAAAACACCACTTTAGAACGCTGCTTCTCACATTTCAACACATGTGCAGATTATCCAAAATTCTCATTGAAATGCAGATTCTGTTTTGGTAACTTGGGAAAAATGATTATTAGTATCATCAATGTCCCCATTAACTCCATTCAACATAGACACAAACTGAAGGAAACACACATGGGTAATCTGGTGTCCCTGAAACTATTGATTCTATAGTCTATATATCTTCTTTTCTCCCATTCCTTCCACTCATAGTATTTCCATGTTCTGCTTTTTTTTGCTATGTCTAGATTGAAAGTGAACGTGAAAATGTTAGTTATTCAGTCCTATCTGACTCTTTGCAATCCCATGGACTATAGCCTACCAGGCTCCTGTGCCCATGGGATTTCCCAAGCAATAATACTGGAGTGGGTTTCCATGCCCTACACTCCAGGGGATCTTCCCAACCCAGGATCGAAATCGGATCTCCTGCATTGCAGGCAGATTCTGTACCATCTGAACCATCAGGGAAGCCCATGCTTAGATTATCTGGAACCAATCAATCACCCTTACAGTTTATCTGCCTTGCCAGAGAAGAGAAAAGGACTATAGATGATATCCTTAGTCCCTTGGTGCCCTGGATCAGGGGTCCCCAGTCTCCAGGATCTAATGCTTGATGATCTGAGGTGGAGCTGATATAAAGTACAAAATAAATGTAACGTGTTTGAATCATTCCTAAACCATCCCCTGCCCCTGATGCATGGAAAAACTGTCTACCATGAAACCTGGTGCCCACAGACTGGATTCCACTGCCCTAGAGCAGTGTTTCTCCAATTTGAATGCACATAAATGTTAAAATGCAGATTTTGATTCACAGTTCTGGGGTAAGGCCCACGATTCTGAATCTCTAACAAGTTTCCAGTTGATACAGGTACTACACAGGTCCACAGCTGCCATTCTCAGGAACAAAACTCAGGAAGACAATAAAGCAGACCATTTAGAATTTCAGATTCAAATACTAATAAGAATGAAATAGCTCAACACAACAATAAGCTCCAAAACTTGTAAAAACCAAGAGAGAAAGATTCCTAAGGAGATAGCACACAGAAATACTGAAATGGTTAATGAGGTTCTGACTGCAAAGGAAAACAAATAAGGCCTAATTCAGGGGATGGGCTGAGAAAAATAGAGCTGTACCAAAGCACTGATGCCCCAGGTTTATATGGAAAGCAGATTTCTTAAGAAGAGGAAGAAGGTGAATGTGGTCACAAAAGCCGTGCACAATCCCACAATGTTTCCGGAAGACCCTGAGTAATGAGATCCCAGCTCCGAAAGAAACTACAGTGATATCCTGGAATTAAGGATATAAAAAAGCTCTGAAGTCAACAATTCTTGAAATTGCAAAGAGCAATGTCAAGGCCAAAGGTTGAGGCCTTTGGGACACAGGGAGGCAGTTGGTTCCCATGTCTGGAAGACAATCTCGGCTAGGGTGAGGAAAGCCTGGTGCAGACAGAGCTGAGGCTCCTACAAGAGAGGGTGGTCATTTGGGTGCTGCTTGCCTATGTGACACTTTTGTAACACCTTAAGTAACCAGAGGGCTTCCCAGGTAGCACTAGTAGTAAAGAACCCACCTGCTAACACAGGAGTATAAGAGACACTGATTTGATCCCCGGGTCAGGAAGATCCCCTGGAGAAGGGCACGGTAACTCACACCAGTTTTCTTGCCTAGAGGATGCCAGCAGAGGAGCCTGGTGGGCCCACAGGGGGACAGAGTCAAATATGACTTAAGTGACTATGCACACGTGCATACAATTCATCGAGCTCGTGCTTGTTCACTCACACAGCACTTGGCTATAAACACAATGCAGGACCACAGCAGGATATATTAATAGGTAAAGTCAGCCCTTCCTCCCAGTAACGGTTAAAGGAGGTGGGAGAAAGGGTACTATCTTTTTCCCAATGCTTTGAAATAAATGGGACTGGCAGGAAATGTCAGTTAAAGTTAGGAAACAGAAAAACGATGCTGATAGAAACTAACTCTTAAGGCAATGAAAAAGGAAAATAAATTATGGAAGAGGTTAAAAAATAAAATATCACACACAATAACGTTGAACTTATGTGTAATGAGTGTTCCACAGGCCACAGAGAAAGATTAATAAAGGTTAGGGGGCTCAGAAGGTCATTCACTAAGCTGCTTATGGCAATAACAAGAGATTACAGTGAGCCAGGCATTGTGCTAAGGGCTTTCTACATAGGATTGCAATATAATTGTATTAACCAGACCACAACATCCAGAGAATGAAAAAATGCTAAAGTCATTAATCACATAAAATCATGAATAATTATTTGCTGACCAACTTGCTTCTCTTATTATATTAGACCTATGACAGCTTTATTCAAAAACTAGTCTATGTCATTCAAATAAATAAAATACAACCATATATTTAAAGCAAAATTAAATAAAATTTTATATATATATGAAAGTGAAAGAGTGAGTGTTAGTCACTCAGTCTCGTCTGATACTTTGCGACCCTGTAGACTAGCTTGTCAGTTTCCCTCTGTCCGTGGAATTCTTCAGGCAAAAATACTGGAGTGGCTTGCCCACCTTCTCCAGGGGATCTCCCCAATCCCAAATTCAAACTCGGGTCTCTCGCAAGGCAGACAGATTCTTTACCATCTGAGCCACTAGGGAATATTTAAATACTAAAAATCACAATGCAATAATAATAATTATTGTGATTAAAGATCAATATCACACAATGATTATTCAGTTCAGTTCAATCTCTCAGTTGTGTCTGACTCTTTGCAACCCCATGAATCACAGCACGCCAGGCCTCCCTGTCCATCATCAACTCCCGGAATTCACTCAGACTCACATCCATCGAGTCAGTGATGCCATTCAGCCATCTCATCCTCGGTTGTCCCCTTTTCCTCCTGCCCCCAATCCCTCCCAGCATCAGAGTCTTTTCCAAGGAGTCAACTCTTCACATGAAGTGGCCAAAGTACTGGAGTTTCAGCTTTAGCATCATTCCTTCCAAAGAACATCCAGGGCTGATTTCCTTTAGGATGGACAAGAGTCTTCTTCAATACAATAGTTCAAAAGCATCAATTCTTCAGCGTCCAGCTTTCTTCACAGTCCAACTCACATCCAAACATGACTACTGGAAAAACCATAGCCATGACTAGATGGACCTTTGTTGGCAAAGTAATATCTCTGCTTTTCAATATGCCATCTAGGTTGGTCATAATTTTCCTTCCAAGGAGTAAGTGTCTTTTAATTTCATGGCTGCAGTCACCAAGACTGTGATCTGAGAATGCGGAATGAGGCTGCCCCCGGCACTGGACACAGATATACCTGAGCAGCGCAGCACGGCTGCACGGATCCTTCCGCGCCCCGCCCCACGTGGCCCCAACCCAGAGGCGGGCCTGCACCCCTGCCCTCAGGATCGGATCCTGCCTTTCGATCCTGGGGTTCAGGCCTCTCCTTCTTCTTACCTGTGGATCTAGCCCCGCTTTTCTCCCCACTCCGGGAGTTCCGACCCTCCGTTCTCTCTGACTCTGGGGTCCGGCCCTCTGCTCCCTCTGATAATCCCTCTTCCCCGAGACTCCGGCTGGTTCATTTCTGCTTTGCTATCCCCTGCTTCGCGAATTTCCGGCCGCCGCATGCTACTCCCTTCATCCTTCAACTGCCGTCCCACTCTGAGAACCTTTCCTGTGGCTTAGAACCTGGCGCGAGTCACAGAGCGCGCTCCATTCAAATCACAGGCCTGCGAAGGTGGCCTTGGGCAAAAGGCCTGAATTCTCTAGCAGCCCAGACAGAAGACTATGTGTAAAACGCGGAGAGTAATCAACTCTACCTGGTGGAGTCATTTGTGAGAATCAAATGAGTGGATGCCTGTCAAACTGAGATCCCACTTCATACATGCTCTCTCAACCTCTTGTTGTGAGCAGGAAGGAACCCTGGGGCCCGGTGTCACCCCTTCTGATCCCCCTGGCAGGAACCCCAGACTCTAGACCATCCAACACTTGCTGAAAGGTCAGTGGCACCCCACTCCAGTACTCTTGCCTGGAAAATCCCATGGACGGAGGAGCCTGGTGGGCTGCAGCCCATGGGGTTGCTGAGAGTCAGACATGACTGAGCGACTTCACTTTCACTTTTCACCTTCATGCATTGAGAAGGCAATGGCAACCCACTCCAGTGTTCTTGCCTGGAGAATCCCAGGGACGGCGAGCCTGGTGGGCTGCAGTCTATGGGATCGCACAGAGTCGGACACGGCTGAAGTGACTTAGCAGCAGCAGATCCACATTTGTATCTGTCTGTAATACATGTCACTGGTATTTCTTAAAATAACTTGTTTTCCTAAAAGATATTATTGCTTAACAAAATTTCCTGTAATGTTCTTCAAAATTACATTTTAAGTTTCTTAAATCTGAAAATGACATTTTCAATAGACTGTGCTCTGTGTGTCATACCATTTTTGAGAAAATATTCTTTCTACAGCTGTGAAATTATCTGTTTGGATAAAAGCCATTTTCTAAATGGAATATATTCTCAAATCTAATTTTTTCATATTGAAATCTGTAAATACTGCCATCCAGATATTGTTACTGTTATTATGATAGTGACTCCCCCTAG
>SJYC01028416.1:0-19259 GCA_006408675.1 Madoqua kirkii | reverse complement strand
ATCAAAAGATTCTTCCTACAAGTCATGATAGTTCAAAAGACAACCATAGATTTCTAAAATTAAATCTTTGAGTTCTCAAATTTTAATTTGTTCAATTTATTTCATGCTTTTATAAGGATACATTTCAATGTCTTCCTGTAAGCTTTTGGTTTTTAATAACTGTGGTTTTCTAAGAGCGTCTACATCTTAATTCTGGCTTTCAATGTACTGAATAGTCTAATTTAAAGATTCCAACTTATTTTAAATAAAATTTGCATAAAATTTAGGTGTTTCATTTATCAATTAGTTGAAGATCACTGTCTATAGGACACTTGGATTGATTTGAAACTTATTCCTTCATAGCCTCAAATATTTTTAAATCCACCTAAAGGAAAACAGCAAGAAAAAGACTGTGATGCTGAAGTTTTACTTTGTTATTTTTTAAAATCCAAAGTCAACTTCATCATGAAAGTTTTTTAGTTGAGTTACTGAGTTGTATTTGTGTGTACCTGTAAAACTTGATAACCAGAGCATCTACTTTGATTGCTGAAATATTCTATGATTAATTAAGGGCACATCAATAATTTTTATACCACAACCTGTTTCAAACACATTTCTGCTCAATGAATTCCTGATTATGTAAGAACATTGCTTTCACCAGGACACCACTCTGCCTAATTTGTGGTTGTCTCAAGAACAGTAACTTTATCTATGTTGAACTTTTTCACTTAATTTACAGTAGCATTCACAAAAGGAAAATTCTGGCAAATTTGATAGAACTTCCAAGCTGCTGCTGCTGCTAAGTCATTTCAGTCGTGTCCAACTCTGTGCGACGCCATAGATGGCAGCCCACCAGGCTCCCCCATCCCTGGGATTCTCCAGGCAAGAACACTGGAGTGGGTTGCCATTTCCTTCTCCAATGCGTGAGTGTGAAAAGTGAAAGTGAGGTCACTCAGTCGTGTCCGACTCCCAGCTACCCCATGGGCTGCAGCCCACCAGGCTCCTCCATCCATGGGATTTTCCAGGCAAGAGTGCTGGAGTGGGGTGCCACTGCCTTCTCCAAGAACTTCCAAGAGCTTTATTTAATTCTATGTATTGGTCAACTATTATTGGATTGCCAAAACTAATAATGATTTAAAGCATCTCTGGTAAGCAGATGGTGGCTCAGACGGTAAAGTATCCACCCCCAGTGCAGTAGACCTGGGTTCAATCCCTGGGTTGGAAAGATCCTCTGGAGGAAGGCATGGCAATCCACTCCAGTATTCTTGCCTGGAGAATCCCCGTGGACAGAGGAGCCTGGCAGGCTACAGTCCATGGAGTTGCAAAGAGTTGGACACAACTGAGCTACTAAGTACAGCACAGCACAAAGACATCTAAACCTTAATTCCCCAAACTGTAGGGTAACTGTGTTACCCTACAAAGTAAGGATCTTTACAGAGGTGATTAAGTTAAGGGTCTCAAGGTGGGGAGACTATCTTGAACTATCTGAGTGGACTCTACCACAAGGGTCATTATAAGGCAGAGGCAAGAGGGTCAAAGACAAAAAAGATATGTGACAACAGAAACTGAGATTAAAGTAATGTACTTTGAAGAGGTCACGAGCCAAAGACTGCAGATGGTCTCCAGAAGCCACAGAGGGCCCAAAACAGATTACCCTTGGGGCTTCCAAAAGACTACAAACCTGCTGACATCTTAATTTTAACCAGTTAGATTCATTTCAGACTTCTGATCACTCCAAAGATGGTAAAATATATTATGTTTGCGATATAACACTGTTTATGTTAATTTGGTTCAGCAGCAATAGGAAACTAATGTAGCATCTCATAATACTGATGTAAAACTGGAATCATCTGAATGTTGGCAGAGTTCTTCTGCTAAAAGAGCCAATGTTTTCACAGGTTTCACCTTATTTTTCTTATGTACACAAGAAAACGCAGAATAAAAACTGAGTGAGATTGTGGGACCTCCCTATGGTCCAGTGCTTAAGACTTGGTACTCGCAATGCCAGGGCCCTGGGTTAGATCTAGTTCCCTGGTCAAGGAATAGAGTCCACAGGTCACAACTAAAATATTCCATGCACTGCAACTAAGACCTGGCACAGTCAAGTCAATAAATGTATTTTTTTTTAATGAGTAAGATTACTTTAAAATAATAGACACTTGATCTAAATGAAAATTCATGCTTTATATGACATTTGATAACTATAATCATTCCTATTAGTATTTATTATTTTGTTGAATTCAAAGAACAGCATAGTAACTCTTGTATATCCATCTTTGGAGAGGGAAACTAAGACTAACTGCTCTAAACGCAGAAGCAAAATTTGAATCCAGACCAAGCAATCCTAAAACTAGGGCTCCTGTTCAGCTTCAACCTCCAGCTTAGCTTTTAGGAATCCCTCCTCCTGGGTCTTTTCCTGAACTGTATCTCCCAAACAAATCTTCTCAAGTCTGCAGTTTGTTCTCTTCTTTCAAGCCTTTGACTTAATTCTCCTTAGTTAAGGAATTTCAGTTTTTGTCCCGCAGTCCTTTAGTCAAAATCAACTTGCTTTATTGTATTTCAGTCTCTTCAAAAGAGCTGAAAGTTTGTGGTGCTATTCTTTCAAATTATGCTTATTGAGAGACTTCTCTTTGTGGTCCAGAAGTTAAGAATCCAACTTGCAATGGAGGGAACACCAGTTTAATCCCTGGTCTGAGAAGATCTCATATGCCTCAAAGCAATCAAAGCCCATGTGTCCCAACTACTGAGCCTGCACTCTGGAGCCCATGTGCCCCACTGAGCCTGTGATCTGGAGCCCCTGTGCCCCAACTACTGAGCCTGCGCTCTGGAGCCCATGTGCCCCACTGAGCCTGCACTCTGGAGCCCGTGTGCCCCAACTACTGAGCTTGCGCTCTGGAGCCCGTGTACTCAACTACCAAACCTGCGCTCTGGAGCCCAAGTGTGCCAGCTACTGAGCCTGCGCTCTGGAGCCCAAGTGCTCCAACTACTGAGCCCGTCCGTGCTCCACAACAAGAGAAGCCACCTCAATGATAAGTGGGCACCGCAACTAGAGAGTAGCCCCTGCTTGCCACAACTAGAGAAAGTCCGTGGGCAGTAATGAAGACCCAACAAGCCAGTAAATAAATAAACAAATAATTTTGAAAAGTATACTTATTTAAAGTTTTCCTTAAAACCTGGGACCTGATTTTGACTTTCCTGATATGGACATCACAGATACAATTTTCTGATGGTTTTAGTTGGGATCAACACCTGGTCTAAATGATTTGAACATGGATGATAGCAACTGTAGTACAACCGACATCTAAAAATGATCAAGTATCAACTACTTAAAAACAGTAACTCAAAAGTGAACAAACTAATCATAAGTCCCTTCTGTCATATAAAAACCGGGAGAAATGCAGCTTGTGGTAGGGGAGGATCTGACTAAACCTTTCAATTTAAAACAAAAAATAACCACTATAAATGTGTTCTCATGTATTTTTACTCAAATAGTTCTGCATGCTATACAATAAGGAATTAAATCTCATCAATTTTTATACATCACCACAGTAGTCTCTAGTCTGTGTCTTTTTGTGTGTGAACATGTGTTAATACATGTGTGCTTGAACATCAACATTGGGGAAAATGTTGGAATTTGTTAAATTTACTAATGTTCTTAAGATCCAGTTACTCCTTCAACCACATATACTACACCTTACTTTGTACCTTGTATGATGCAAGCTCTCTAGAAAAAACATCTTTCCCACAGAGAAACAGAATATAATTGAGAAAGGGAAAATCACATTGACTACTTTTACAAAATTTTTTTCAAATTAAATATGTTCAGTGAAAATGAAGGCCTTTGTTGTCACTAAATAGCCTGTGTGATAATAGGAAGACTCTGGCAGAGTGTTTCTCAGATGAGCTCACTGCTTCAGGTTGGTGTTTCTAAAAGGCAATAATCCCCCTGGAGCAGCAAGACACATAAGCGATTTGTGCCCTAATACGTGGGAACGGCTGAATTCTTCGAATCCCTTAGCAGTTTTATAGCCTCTTCCTTTCTGGCAGAGCCAGGAACTGGGGAAGTAGGATATTCTGCTTTCCTGCTCCTTTTTGGATCCCCGCTAAATGACAAAATTGAGTATTCCACGTGAGCATTCATTTCCCATTTTAGTCAGATCACTGACAGCATCTGCTTCCTAACAGCTGTCTGCAAAATTCCAGGGCAGATCTCTTAAGAAACCATGGAATCAATTTCAGTGTACACAAAAACTGGCTATGCCATCATTGCTTCATTTTACCAATAGGTGGCACTGTGGGCAATGCTATGGAATGAATGAGACATTACAATAACATTAGGGGAAAAAAAAAAAAACCAGCAAAAGGTTTCTGGGGGAGGAAGATGGTGGTGCAAATAGTTCCTCCTATTTAAAACTATCTTGGTAACATAAATATTTTTTATAGTTTCATAATTTTACCTTGGTTACTTTTTTTTTTTTCTTTCATATATTGCTTAACCAAAGACTGTAGGGTGAATCATTTAACCCCGTTTCACATCTATTATATGAGAAGGTTGGATTAGCCCATGGGTAGAAAATTCAAGTGCTTGCTAGAGCCAGGCAACTTATTTAAATGAGTTCAGAGGGTTTGGCTTAAGAGGATAAGAAGCTAATAGGAGCCCATCCAAAATAATTCCATTTTAAAGGCTTTTGTTTGTTTTCCGGTTAGTTTCACTTTAAAAAATAAATAAATAACAGAAATGAAAGCAAAATTGCCTTTGGGAACATGCTTTTGTTTTCTTCATTAGCGAATGTCTAGAAGATCCTCCAGGTATAAGATACTGTAATGGATTCTAAACTCTACTAGAGAAATATCTATATAAAACCACACATATATTTCTAATCATGTACCTATAATTAATATGCATCATTCTAATATCATCAGTCTTTGATAAATCTGCTTAAGGCTAATGTGAAACAAAGTACAAAGATACTATTTCCCTTCTGTTAAAACCCAGGACAATATGAATTAAATTTTGAAACCATACAATTCCCTAACCTCCAACTTTTTCCATCTCTGATAACAGCATCACCATCCACTTGCATCTTCACAGTTAGAAATATTTGAATTGTGTTAAGCTTCAATCTTCTTTACCTTTGGCATTTCATAAATCCCTGAGCCCAACCAATTTTACCTCCAAACTCTTTCTGTATACCATTCCTAATTTTTAATCCCTATGACTACTGCCTTGATTCATAAGTTCACTGTCTGTATCTCACTCCATGCTGAGTAAAGTAGTTGGAGCAGTTTATGGGTGGTTTATTGGTAGGGAAAAATTGTAATTGACTCAGGAGGCATCAGGGCAGAAACTGGGATACAAGCATTGGTCCATTCTTACCTTTCCAATCTTATCTCTTTCATATTCTTTCAAACATACCCCGCATTCCCATCCTCACTTGTGCAGAACTACTTACTGTTATAACAGCAGACCACGTGACGTGCTTGGACAGGTTCCATAGTCTGCAGAGCCTTTGAAGCCTAACAAATTCCTAGATGTCTTTCAAGATTCAGCTCAACTGTTTTCTCCTCTAAAAAATCTTCCCTAATTCTCCCTGATCAAAAGTCATGAACATTTACTCCATAATTACATATCCATATCCATGTCTCACATAACACTATCACAACATATTGAATATGTTTTTACTACCAGAGAAGAGATTTCAGCCATTTAACTTTCATTAATAACTGAATTGCATCTGAAATAGAATGATCTCCCAAATCAGTCGGCTGATGATTAAATCCTAGGACTCTCACCAAGTCACTGGGAAATTTTGAGCAAGTTAACATAACCTTTCCAAACCCCATTTATTCATTATTAGGAGCAGACACCATGGAAATGCTGTGAAGATCAGATGTGAAAGGGATGCAGAGCACCACAGCATTTGGCATATGTGACCCACTTCATTATTTTGATTTCAACATCCTCACCTGTATAATATAGGGCTTGGAAGAGAAGACCCATGAGATCCCTTCTAGCTCTCACATTATTTTACTTTAATTCCTGATTCGAGTAGACATAAAACAGTGTTAAACAAGTCTGTCACATACATGGGAGCAGCGACGTCACAAGAAATCATAGTCCCTGATTCTAAATGAGACCATTTTACTGAAATCCAAGTATTGGGCAATATATTTTAACTTATTAAAATAATAAAATATATACCATTAATTTATGTCATTCCTGATATAGCCTTAACTTCGCTTAACTTTGCTTCCCCTTAACTTTGCTTCCCCTTAACTTTGCTTCCAACACTCACATATACAAATATTCATTTCCAGAAAGATTTATTCTGGAGCCAACCCACTGACAAACAAAAAGAACTGCTTAACTATTACTTAAAATACTTAAGATCATCACAGTCTCAGAAAACTCTGGCAAAGTTTTAAACCTCTACTATCCTTGCCCCAGTCCCAGCACAGACACACAGACACATAGACACACACACCACTCCAATATCGGCTTCCTCTGTTTGGATTCTCTCTTTTTTTCTCCCTCCCATTTTTGTTGTTTCTACAAACACAAACTCTCCACAGGTTTTCAGTTCTTTTGGTTTCATTTAGTTTGTCATAAGAACTCCTGATAGAGGCCCAAAAGGCTTGAGTGATGCGAGAAAATAAATCAGGAGGAAGGTATGTTGGTGTTAGTCACTCAGCCATGTCCAACTCTTTGCGACCCCATGGACTATAGACTGCCAAGCTCCTCTGTTCATGGCATTCTCCAGGCAAGAATACTGAGGTTAACAGTCATCCCTGCTCCAGGGATATTCCTGACCCAGGGACTGAACCCAGGTCTCCTGCATTGCAGGTGGATTCTTTACCAACTGAGCCACCAGGGAAGCCTGGTAGAAGGTATATATATGCCAGCAAATGCTAGATGTGGTAAAACTATTTTGCCTGTGCTCACAAGTGCAAAATTTTTATTCATGGGAATCTGTGCTCTGGTTAAAGTTCTTTTTGTAGAGAAATGAAATTGGTAAAATGCTACCATTTTATTCAAATTTGAGTACTTGCTATGTGAAACGCTCTAAGGTAAATACCATAAATTATACTTTAAGATTTTTACTATTTATATTTTTACTTATTCAAAAACATCATTCAACTGAGCATTTAAGTACCAAGCACTGTCTTTAAATGGCACCGTGAACAATACCTGGTCCCAGACTTCAGAGAACTTATAGAATATAGGAAATATACAAGATTACCTAATTACATGGTCTATATCATTATGAGAAGTTAAAACTGATTTCATTGAATGATGAAAAATGTTTTTTACCAGATCCATATATTCCTAAACAGAGGAAAATTGAACAAATTGGTAAGTTATAAAGGAACAGAGAGACTCTCTGATTATGAAAAGAAAAAAAAAACATTATTCAAACTGAAGAAATTAGACTCATGTAATACAATCACTTCATGGGAAATAGATGGGGAAACAGTGGAAACAGTGTCAGACTTTATTTTTGGGGGCTCCAAAATTACTACAGATGGTAACTACAGCCATGAAATTAAAAGACGCTTACTCCTTGGAAGAAAAGTTATAACCAACCTAGATAGCATATTGAAAAGCAGAAACATTACTTTGCCAACAAACGTCCATCTAGTCAAAGCTATGGTTTTTCCTGTGGTCATGTATGGATGTGAGAGTTGGACTGTGAAGAAAGCTGAACGCTGAAGAACTGATGCTTTTGAACTGTGGTGTTGGAGAAGACTCTTGAGAGTCCCTTGGACTGCAAGGAGATCCAACCAGTCCATTCTGAAGGAGATTAGCCCTGGGATTTCTTTGGAAGGAATGATGCTAAAGCTGAACTCCAGTATTTTGGCCACCTCATGCGAAGAGTTGACTCATTGGAAAAGACTCTGATGCTGGGAGCGATTGGGGGCAGGAGGAGAAGGGGACGACAGAGGATGAGATGGCTGGATGGCATCATGACTCAATGGATGTGAATCTGAGTGAATTCAGGGAGTTGGTGATGGACAGGGAGGCCTAGCGTGCTGCCATTCATAGGGTTGCAAAGAGTCGAATACGACTAAGTGACTGAACTGAACTGAATACAATCATAGGGGGCTTCCCTGGTGGCTCAGATGTTAGAGAATCTGCCTACTAATGCAGGAGACATGGGTTTGATCCTTGGGTTTGGGGGTTTGGAAGAGCCCCTGGAGAAGGAAATGACAACCCACTCCAGTATTCTTGCCTGGAGATCCCATGGACAGATGAACCTGGAAGGCTACAGTCCATGGGATTGCAAAGAATTGGACATGACTTAGTAACTAAATAATAATTCAATCACAGTAGTTTTAAAGTATTTTTCTCCCCAACTTACCTTCAAAACCCAAAGCATGACTGCATTCTCACATCTCAGGACTAGCAATTCATGGACCAGTGGATATGCTATGTAGATAAAGAAGTCACTGGTACACACTAAACATGAATGGGATAATTTATAATTTTACTATGATATAAAAAATAGAAGGGAGAGTTTTATGTTTAGACTATGAAACATTTCATTCATTTATATATCAATAGTTTAAGATTCATAGTTTCAGAAAAAAGAAGTGCTAACTCAATAAAGTTCTAAATCTGGAAAGGTTTAAAGCCATGGAGTACAATTAAAATGTCCTCAGCTTCAGCTCTTTTTCTTCAAATTTAGACTGAACAATACCCAGAAGGTTGATGATGAACACACAGAAAACTATCCTTAGTTTAGGTCTGGCCACTCCTATGTTAACTGCATCATTACTTACAACAGAAAAGGCAAGGAAGCAACCTGAGTGCCTATCAATAGATAAATGGATAAAGAAGATGTAATATGTACACAATGAAATATCACTGAGCCACAGAAAAGAATAAAATCTTGTCATTTATATTAATGCAGATATACCTAGAGAGTATTATGTAAGAGAAGTCAGAAAGAAAAAGACAAATACTGTACGATTTCACTTATACACGGAATTTTTAAAAAAATGACTAAACTTAACAAAACAGAAATGGAGTTACAGATAAAGAGAACAAACAGGTGGTTGCCAGAGAGAAGGAGAGTAGAAAAATAGGTCGACTTAGCACCACAAAGGGAGATTTAGATCTACACATTTTCAGTTACAAAATAAACCAAAGGTATGAAACATACAGTGTGGGGAATGTAGCCAATAGTTAGGGATGGTGTGTGTGTGTTAGTCACTCAGTCCTGTCTGATTCTTCGCAACTCCAAGGACTGTAGCCCACCAGGCTCCTCTATAGCCCACCAGGCTCCTCTATCCATGGGAATTCCCAAGCAAGAATACTGGAGTGGGTCGCCATTTCTTTCTCCAGAGGATCTTCCTGACCCAGGGATCAAACCCAGGTCTCCGGTATTGCAGGCAGATTCTTTAACATCTGAGCCACCAGGGAAACAGCTTGTACGGTGACAGATGACAACTATACTTGTCATAATGCTCACTTTAAAATGGATAGATATTGAATCACTATATTGTGTACCAGAATCTAAAATCATATTATAGGTCAATTATACTTAAAATATAAACTAAACAAATTTACAGAAAAAGAAATAATATTTGTGATTTACCAGAGGCATGGATTAAGGGAGAGGGGGGAATGGATGAACACAGTGAAAAAGTATAAACTCCTGGTTATAAGTACTAAGGATGTAATCTACAACATGGTAGGTAATATTAACACTACTCTATGTTATACATGAAAGTTGTTAAGAAAAGAGTTCCCACCACAAGGAAACATTTTTTTCTATTTAATGTCATATCTATATGAGATGATGGATGCTCACTAAACTTACCGTGGTAATGATTTCATGATGTATGTTAAGTCAAATCAGTAGGCTATGTGTCTTAAACTTACCTAATGCTATATGTCAATTATATCTCAATAAAATTGGAAGACAAAAATTCAACTGGGCAGACTCACATTTGATTCCTATTTCAAAAATACTGGCCAGTGTTATTAAAAGAAATGCAAGTATTACTATTAAATGATACATATGCATTCTTGAGAAAAGTGGGTCTAACAACATTGCACACTTAAGAATCATAGAGCTTATGGGAAAAGCAGATCATTTAAAATGTATAAGATGATAAAACCAAAATACCAACAATAATAATGATTCTAATAAAAATACTAGCACAACTAAATCTTAACTGACTTTTGGACCAGGAATACACGCTGTCAGTTATACTTTGCAGCCCTGGATCCTGGGAATCATATTTCCCTCCTCCAAGACATACTTCCTTAAAGAATTTGCTTCTGGTTAGAGACCAATTTCATCAAAATTAAAAGTAGCTCAAATACCCTTCTTCACCTATATTTCTCCTTTCCACCCAAACACAGAGTAAATGCTGTTTTATCTTTTTTTCTGTACCTGCAGCTTCCCCAGAAGCGTGACAGTGAAAGAGAAGAATGACAGCTTTAAAAGCCACAAGTCAGCTCTTCTTTCATGAAAGAGAGGCATGTTCTAAGACCATCTCCTAACTTAAAAAAGCTTGCTTCCTCTCATTTCAAAACATTAACATATGGGGAAAATTATGTATAAGCACTCACAGATTCCATGTCATACTGATCACTCCCCATTTTACCAACCATGTATGAACCAGTTCTCATTACGAGAACATGGATAATACAGAATCGGCCATACCAGACTAAGGATTTCCAGAGGTTTTTAAATCTAAAATGGTCTAGACCACTTTAAAAAGCTATTAATCATATATGCAAAGTCAAGTGACATCTTGCATACAAGATCTCAAATTGAGTGCTATTTAATATGCTGATGCTTACAAAATATTTAACAGATGCATGTGGTAAGAAATGGGTTTTTAGAATTATTGATCTTTCAAAGAGTTTAAAAAATAGGTACACTATTTCTTTTAAAGTATGGTACATACGAAAAATGCTTGATATATTTTAGGGTTTCAATATGCTACGGTAACCCATAAAATGCAGACCTTTTTCCTATCAAAAGGAATGTAATGATCAGAACTTGACCTGAAAGGGCTGCTAAATATTAGAGGATGGGACAAGTTCACTGATTCTGCCCCCCTGGTAAGGTGGGTCCCCTAACAGACACAACTTCCCACTAGCTGATATCCAGAAACCAATTCATGATTGGGTCCCCTATAGAGTAATCTGTAGAAACCTGGATTCTACTTTTCAGAAACTCCCCAGCAGATTCTGTCCCACAAGCTAAAGAAGAAATCTTAAAAACGAACCACAAATGTGTATTATTTAAAAGATAAAACAAAGGACTTAAAAGAGGGACACAGTGATGTTTTAGATCATTGAAATGACATGCTATCTGAGCTTGTTTTAAAATACCCAGCCACACCTCCCCCGCCTCCACTCCCCCCCCAAAAAAACTATTAGAAAGCAGAGCTGACAAAAGACTAGCACAATATGGATAATTATTGAAGTTGAGTAAAAGGTACAAGGAGGGGTGCATTTATTTTACCTTTGTATATTTGAGTATTTGTCTCCTGGTGGGAACTAAAAAGGAATCATAAGCTATACCAATTCTATTTCATTTTGCACAGTGAATATTAGTTACAAAAAATAAAAATTCAATGTTCTGGTCATTTACGAAGCTCAATAAATTCCTATGGTTTACAAATTTATTGCCAAGACACAAACATATGACCGTTTCCAAAATCAAGTTCTGAGCAAACACAGGTCTGTGTTCAGAGAATTTCATTAAAATAACATATGTTAGGGAGAAGGCAATGGCACCCCACTCCAGTACTCTTGCCTGGAAAATCCCATGGATGGAGGAGCCTGGTAGGCTGCAGTCCATGGGATCGCTAAGAGTCGGACACGACTGAGCGACTTCACTTTCACTTTTCACTTTCATGCATTGGAGAAGGAAATGGCAACCCACTCCAGTGTTCTTGCCTAGAGAATCCCAGGGATGAGGTGCCTGGTGGGCTACTGTCTATGGGGTCACACAGAGTCTGACACAACTGAAGCAACTTAGCAGCAGCAGCAGCAACATATGTTATCTAAGTGTTGTCTCACACACAAACAAACACAAAGCATTCTAAGTGTTGCTAACAAATCTAGTAGCCACTGTGCATGATATGGAGTTATAAGACATTCTAAAATTCTAATAAATATTCATCTTTCAAAACATTTGGATTTTTAAAAGTTCTGGTATGTTCTGTAAAGCTTTATTTTAGCAATGTTGCTTTAAAAAATGAGCATCACTAATTTATTTCTTAATTACTAGGCAAAGTCAGAAGAGCAATGACTATATTCCTCTGTTTCTGGTTCAGTTCATGTGTATACAGAACAACTAGCCATTATATACCAATACTCCAAAAACTGGGCCCACCATTTTCAAGGGGTTATTATAAAACTCATCATTTTAAAATCATTTTTAAAAACCTGGAGAGTGCTCTGGTTTTTTTCAACCAAAGCTGGCATTCTCTGACATGTATTTGTGATTCCCCTGGAATCACCTGCATAGAATCCTCAATAAAAACATGATCTCGCAGTAAGAATACTTCATTCATACATCATTAACAATATTAGAGAAAACAAATGCCTTCATCCTAGTCCTAAACCATGGATTTATAAGAGCAGATGCCTAGTTTTGCTCAGTGGGAATTCACATCAGATGCAAAACAGAGATGATTTGCTTATGACAAAGATACAGAGTCACTAGTTGTAAATAAAAATAAAAGCATAGTGTTTCCATGTAAAATGTTCATTTAACATTCATCAATCAAATGTTTTTGAGTGCTTTCTCTGTGTGAGGAACTGTGCTAGGCACTGGATATACAGCAGTGTACAAGGGCCACTGCCTGTACCTCCCCAGTCAACTTGCCACCAGTAATTCCTTTCACTATTCCATAGTCTCCATGCAGTTAGCAGCCTGTGGTAAAAAGGGGGATTTAGGCCAAGTGGAGCCAAATAATCAGTTGAAAAGGGAGTTTTGATGACACCAGTCCACACCTACAAGTTGGAACTCACTGAAATTTTGAGTGCAAGCTGGAAAGAACTGATTTTGTTTCTCGTATTTTAAAACCTGTGTTGTCACTTATATCCTGACACTTATTTTTCTGCCTGGAAAATAGTTTGAGGGTATGTGGGATTTTTTTGGGTGAGAAAAATCACTTTTAGATGTTTTTCCTCCTTTCAAATTTCCAACAATTTGCAAACTTATCATCTTCCATTCGAAGGATCCCTGCCTTTCCCACAGCAATCATTTCTGATCTTGCCACCAGGATTTTGACTCCAGTGGTGAAACGAGCAGCAGGAGAAAATCAACTCTTAATTGAAAACAAATTTTGACTTAAATATAGAGAGGAGAAGCTAAAGACATTTAAGGACTGTTGCATTTGAGCAAAGGACATTTTGAAGGGAAACAAACAAAAAAAATAGGATCAAAGTAGAAAATATTAATATTA
Source organism: Madoqua kirkii (assembly GCA_006408675.1). Lineage (NCBI taxonomy): Eukaryota > Metazoa > Chordata > Mammalia > Artiodactyla > Bovidae > Madoqua > Madoqua kirkii. The sequence goes on along the minus strand of SJYC01028416.1, from coordinate 5,840 downwards.
CTTTGCGTTGGGCATAAGTCAGTTAGAGTTCCTTAGATACAACAAACATGTTATTAATCACATTGTACCTGGCCCTGTACTGCATACTGGAATAGAGCTGGTAGCATTTTTATTGCTTTTTGCAATTTTTAGAGTTTTAGAAATGACTAAGATGTGTGTGTATTTTTGTTGCCATTTCCATTTTACATGTGAAGCAATGGAGGTTTTCAATGAGGCTAAGTGGTTCAATGTTACACATCTAATTAGAAACAGAATTGCAACTCATTTTCATGTCTTCTGATTCTCAAGTATAGCTCTCTCACTGAGATGTCTTATTTAATCTGTATCTCTAATCAAACTACTGCTAATGATACTTATACTAATAGCAATAATGCTGCTACTGCTGCTAAGTCACTTCAGTTGTGTCCGACTCTTAGCGACCCTATGGACTGCAGCTCACCAGGCTCCTCTGTCCACAGGTAATAGTCATTTAGAATTTACTACGTGCTAGGCATTGTGTTAACACTACATCTAAATTTGTTACTTAATTAAAGCATCACAACAATCTGATGAGTTACCTATCTTTCCTGTCATTGTGTATACAAATTTATTGAGGCTTACAAAGGCAAGTATAATATGCTGTACAAGAGAGCCCACGGTTTCCCAGCCATTAAGTAGTAAAGCCCAGATTTGAATCCTACCTGTTTCTACAGCCTGCGTTCACGGTCAGAACCAGAGATTCCCAAATTTGTCTGATAAGAGCACACACTAAGGGACTTATTAAAAGGACAGACTTTCAGGTCTTTGCTCCTGGATTCTGATTTAGTAGTTCAGGCCTAAGGCCAAAAATATGAATTTTTAATAATCATTGGACAAATACTAGGCAAGTAAACAAAACACACACTCTATAAAGGCACTGTTTAATTTCAACTTCTCTAACATATCACCTGGCTGAGACGTTGACAAGGTTTTCCTGTAAAGGGTCAGATAGCAGACACTTTAGGCTTCGTGTGCCATGCAGCTCCTGCTGCGAATACTCACCTCTGCGACTGTGGTTTGAAAGTAGCCAAAGGCATTATGTTCGCAAGTGGAGGTGGTGGTGTTCCAATAAAACTTTTTTTTATGAACACTAAAATTTGAATTCCATATAATATCCATGAGTCATATAATATTACTCTTCTTTGATTTTCTCAACCATTTAAAATATAAAAATAGTCACCGTTTACAGGCCATACCAAAACAGGTTGTCTGGACTTGGCTTGTGGGTTTGTTTTTTGCCTGTATCTGCTCTAATCCTCTTTCTGTAAGAAGTTCTTTTCAGCTGGAACAGTGGCTGAAAGAAAAATTCTTTTCCCAACTTACGCCTACTGACATTTTCAGCAATATCTCATTGCTTTTTGCTTTTTTTTCTTCCTGTCTCCTGCCTTCCTACCCTGATGCTGGATACTGTCTCATTTTAAATTCTAAGACACAAAAGAGTACTCTTTGAACAATTCTGTAAATGGTACCATGAAGTCTTTGGAGAAATAAACTAATAAGCCAAAACATATTTACTATAAATAAATGCATTATAAGGAGTAAGAATCTCTTGCAAACTATTTAGGCTATAGCCACAGGATGATAAGTGGGTTTATCATTTCAGTGGATCATTACCAATAAACATTAAGCTTAAGAATCATAAAGAGGATTATTTGGCAGGCAACCGTCTAAGTTCATGACATTCAGATTGGCTGTGCATCTCTGGAAGTCAGGAAACCTTTGCCTCATAGCTGTAATCAATGTATAATAACATACTTTTGGCTTTCCACTTCACTGAATCCTTTCTAATAAGATGCTCCTACAACCTTTTCTCGTCCAAAGAACCTCACTTGTGATTCTCTATAATTGAAAATAAAAAATTTTAAACCAGGTCAAGAAGTACTTTACTCACCACGTACTTGGTACTCTAGTTTATCCTTTGGTTTCTCTAATTTATTGCAATTACTTTCTAAAAGACACACTTTTTGTTTGCCAGAAGGAATATTTTTCAGGTGTTAATTATACATTAAAGAGAAAAGTCAGATGCACATATCACGGTCTTTGAACACACTCATGATATGATTTTGTGAGGAAAAGTGTGATAGTTGGAAAAACTGAGACTCTTGAAGACTTTCATGTATGCAGGGATATAGGAATTAACTAGCTCAACTTTTTTCTTTATTTTGTGCTCTTCCTCAATGGAATCACTCATTAATTGCTTAAATACCTTCAGGGACAGAGTGCTCAGTACTTATTATAGCAATTATCACCATTTTTAACCAACTCTGTTAGTTCTTTCTTCCTTGTTTTTAGCTGAAATTCTCTCTTTATAACTTTCACTCAATTGTTCTTTGGGCCCAATCATTCCAAGTGAATGATAACACATATTAATATACTCAGAAATGCTTTTCATATGTATATGTATATACACACATATATTCTAGATAAACATTAAGATTTTCAGCCAAATAAATAAATCAGGAAAAAATGTCAATAATGATGGCCAGCTCTGCCCCATGTGAGTGCTCTGGTTTCAGTATTGCCTAAATTGAAATTCTTAGACTAAAAGAGGTGAAGAGAGATCTGGTTTGCATCAAAGCAAGCCTGGGAAAAAGTCACTTGATGAAGAAGTCAGCTTCATTCCTATCTGGTTTATAACTTCGGTATCTGACATCTCATCCCAAGCATGTGGGATTCTTCTAAACATGAAATTCATAGCAGGAGTTAGAAGTTAAACTTGAAATTCCATTGAAAAAGTTGGAAACAGGAAAGGAAAAAATATTGAGTAAACTCACATTTATTCATCTGGATACAATAAGACTAAAGGGGCATCCTGAAAAATATCCTAAAAAAAAACAAACAAACTAGGAATTCAGATGAGTAGACTAAACAGCTGAACCAAGGACTTCTTATGATAGCTCAACATTGTTTCAATTCAGATTTTCAGTCTTTCTCAGTCAAGAAATACTGGAACCCAGCTAGCAGGACAATCATCTAGGAAATGTGTATGTAGATACAAAACATTGATAGTGGTCAAAACTACTGACTCATTCATATAATAAAATTTATACCCTGGAGCTGGTGCTATTGTTACAAAACAGTAACAATAGCACCTACTACACTGTGAACATTATATGAGCTAATATATGTAAAGTATATAAAAGAGTATTTGGCATAAATATGCAAACAAATATTATTTATTTATTACCAATTTAATATCACTCTATCTTAATATTTACTAAACTGCCATTTGATTCCAAGTTTTAGTGTTTGTTGCAAACTGTAAACTCTTTAAGACCTGGAAACTTTGTTCTAATTAGTGTTCAGTTATTGTGTCCTTAGTGCCCTGCATAAAGCCTGAAACACAGTATGGATATTCAATAAATGTTTACAGAAAAATGGACTAAATGAGTTGCTTTCCCATATTTCACTTGGCTGGTAACTTGCTGTTTAGATGATTTACTTTTGTAAATACTTCCAACATGCCAAAGTTATGATAGGAAGTTTGGGATTTCATAATAAATCTAGTTAACTATGAAATCTAATAGGTTTGCTTTAATCACTGAGAATATAATGTACTGAATTGTATAAATAGCCTGTTAAAATCTCTCCTTGACTACCTAAATTAAAAGCCTCATATTAAAACTTGCAAATAGGACAATAAGCAGCAGTGAATAAGTCCAGAAAGTGACATGCTGTTATGATCTTGCAAAAGCAATCTCTTTCAATTAATGAATCTCCAGGACTATTTATTCAGTAATTTGCATAAGAATTTTAAATTTCATTTTTATCTTGGACAGTTAAGCAGAGAGCATTTTATAAATGTATCCAAACCCCATTCTACCCAAGGACTGCCAAATGAAGCTCAGCCAGACAACAAAAATATATGCAAGAAAAATGTAAACACAGTAGTCTCGGGGAATGAGACTCCCATATCCCGATGGTTTTACATCTGGTTCTTTCCATGTATCTCACTGCAAAGTTTAAATATGAGACTTGACTTGTGGTATGGTTTAATTTCTGTAATGGTGACCATCTTAACAAAGCTCTGCTCACTTTGTGAAATTCCTTGAATCAAAGTTTACATGAGGAAATGTCAAGTTGCTTGCCACTTCCATGGAAGAGAACTCCAAGGGTTCCTTGGGTGCCATGGGGTTCCCAAAGGAACCCAGCTGGTATTCACAGGATTAGTAGTGTTGCAAGTCAGACAGGCAGCCTTAGCAAAGGCTTACTTGAATGTAAGCTAAGGAGCTTCATGATGGAAAACTCAAGTTTAAGGCAAGAAGCACAAACAGCATGATCTAGTACTGTAGCCTTAGTTACGAATAGAAACTAGAAGTATGGGCAGCTGTTACCTTCACCTGTGACAGGGAGACAAGAAGCTGCTCCAAATCAGAGTCTGGGACAGATAACAAGTTGTGACACGGTTAAGGATGGGGGAAGGGAGGGAAGTCTTCTCCTTTCTACATGGATCTTGGTATGCTTCTATGGAGGGAGGCCTAATTGGAGCACCATAGGACTCTGGGGACTCCAGCAGACATTGACCTAGAAGTTAGGTCATGCTCTTACAGATAGTGACCAGCTGCTCTCACTAGTACTTTGTGGGAAGATGACATGCACTGCTGAGAAGATGCTCCCTGAGAGGCTGAGGAGGTGCAGCAGCAAAGTAAGACCATTTAAGAAAAATGTAAACATAGCTTCACTTATGTCTGTAAGTAATAAGACCCGGCGATGTTGGTGTTAAATGAGGGATATTGGGAAAATCATTCTATCAAACCTAGAACCCTGGAAACACGAAGTTCTCAACTATCAGGCTGCATGCTATCTGGCCGTTTCTCTGACTCCCCCACACACCTTCCTGCACGGCAACTCTGTTTACTATCACTGCACACATACTCGCACGCTCATCGCTTTTCCTATTAACTGCTCACCTGTAACCCTTGTCTACTCTGTTCCAACAGTCTCACTCTCTCACAATCCTAGTCCTCAAAAATGCAAACTTGCTTCCTACAAGATAACAAGCATATTATATTTTGTACTATGTGCTAAGTTTTTCTCACACGTTTAAACAGACTTCGCAATTAAATTGTGACTTTCAAAAAGACAAGATTTAAGTCTTAAATGTATATATATGTATTAAATATATATACATATTGAAGCAATGCTCAGTTACAGTGTTGAAAATAGAGTGTTGAGCACGTGGAAGACAAAGACACTAAATAAAACCATAAGGCTTCCCTGGTGGCCACAAAATCATACAGTTGATTTACAACCTGGTGAATGTCTTACACAGACTAACAAAACTGGGGGAAATATTCAGAACCCACCCCCCTAGCCCCTCCAACACACACACACAGTAAACTCATAGTGATCTGGTTATCTTACACTTCATAATCACTATTGACCAATTTTTAGGCAGTTAAATTTACTTTAAGGAGAGTGCCCTAGAGTGTAGTTTACCAGTAAATGAGTCTCCAAAAGACATGTCTCTTTCTAGACTACACAACACGAGTAGTTCTTGTTAATCTCCTCTTAAATGTCTTTTAAGGTGCCCATGTAGTGATTCTGGTCTGTAAAACAAAGAGCTCACAGAACGCTTTTCTTTGACAACTCAGAAAATTAATACCCAGATCAAACTTAAACATAACATTTTCTGCTAAAATTATTTATCAATTTTATATATATACACATAGAAAGTGTATAAATATATATTCATATATACATATGCACACACAGTACAATATATGCATTTATAAATATATATACAAATATATATATATTTGTATATACAAATATACATATTTATTTATATATAAATATAAATAAATATATATGAATATATT